>JANHGL010008432.1:0-12110 GCA_024611195.1 Ceyx melanurus
TATGTGTTGCCTTTTGTTGGCTCTTTTTATTTTTTTTTCTAAGGCGCGGGCCGGGGTCTCGGTGGGCGACGCACCCGTGTGTGAGGCTGGGCCTGCTGCGGGGTGGGCAGAGCCCCGCCCGCACGGGGACCTTGGCGCTTTGCGGTCGCCGGGGAGAGCGGGGGGCGTGGATGCGGATTCGCGGTGGCCCTGCCGCGGGGACCGCAAGAGACGCCCTCGGCTGAGCCCCGGGGGTGCGATCGGCTGATCCCTGGGGGTACGATCGGCTGATCCCTGGGGGTACGATCGGCTGAGCCCCGGGGTACGATCGGCTGAGTCCCGGGGCTACGATCGGCTGAGCCCCGGGGTACGATCGGCTGATCCCTGGGGGTACGATGGGCTGAGCCCCGGGGTGCGAGCGACTGAGCCCCGAGGCTACGATCGGCTGAGCCCCTGCAGCTCTGGGCTGTCCAGACCCCGGCCGGGCAGGGTGGGGAGGGCAGCCCTCGGCGGTGAGACCTGCCTGGGACGGGAGGCAGGTTCAGCAGCCCCCTCACCAAAGGAGAAGCTCCAGAGGCCGCTGCCTGACTCCCGAACGGGGCTGTTGGTTGTGTGTTGAAATCGGTGAGCGCACAGGTCAGCCCGTCCACTCTGCCGGCCGTCTTTATTTGTAGTCGGCTAAAGTAATCCCCGTGCGACTGCCAGAGCGATAAGATCATTTTCTCATCCACATGGTAATGCGAAATATCCAGGCCTGATGTAATAAAAAACATGTAAAACAAAAACTACACCTCTTCCTCGCTGCAACCAGAGGTCTGGGTGTTTAATAGGTGATGACTGAAGAAACCCAGCTTTGTAAATAGCCTGACCAAAAAGAAATTATAATAAACAGTCAAGTTAACTTGCTTGGTATCTCTTACGGCGTTAGTAAAAGTTATTTAACGTGTGTTTTGGGAGCACTGATGTGGCCTTCACAGCGTTTTCAACTCGTAAGTAATCTTATCTTTAAAACAAAACAAAAAGGTCTTCATGGCTGCAAAGATAACCTTGAAAGCTTGAACAGACTGTAACTGAGCCAGCCGCATCGGAAGGGATCTGCAAACATCCCGAGACAATGGCACCGAGACGTGAAAATCGGCTGTGCTCCATTCAGCTAATCGACACTAATGCCGCCCTAACTTTTTCCTTGATTATTTTAACACACGGAAGAAGGAGGGAGATGGTAACGGCCACAAAAGGTGGGGAAAAAAAAACCCAAACAGGTTTGCTGAAGGGCAAGAAAGGGAAGAGACTCGAGGAGTGTAAGCAAGAGGGAATTATTATTTGAGGGAAAGATAAAAATACCATCAGTGGGTATAACACGTGGACACATTTCCCTATTAAATGTTCTATTTAATTAATTAAATGTTCTATTTAACTAATTCTATTTCCTATCAAATTCTATTTCTTATTAAATTCTATTTCCACTGTCAGTATTTCCTCGAAGTCTTGTTTCAGGTGGTACATGGCAACGTGCAAGTCAAGTAGTAAACACTGAATATCTTAAATCTTTGCTCCCGTGTGTATCTTACCTTGAATACTTGTGAAGATGCCCCTTTGACACCAAGGATGATTTGACTTTGGGGGGGTCTGTCCACAAAACACAAGGATTCAAATGCTGTTGATGCTGTGAGGCTGCTACCAGTGTCACACCTACTCCTCCAGTTACTCAGTCTGGAAAAAAACAGATTAGTGTTTCTATTGTCAGGGTTATAACAGTTTGTATTTAGATATCCATTATTTATCATCAAAAAGCAAAAGAAACGTGGAAAAAGGTGGTAGTTTTGTAGTCATGCTCATTCTTTTGTGAATTATATACGTGTGAAAAAGATAAAGAGTAATTCAGAGTAGAGCTGGATGTTTTTGTCCAGTAGGATTCTCTCTGTGTGCCCAGGTTTGCAGTAGAAAATTAATATACTTAGGACACTTGGGTCTTCCTGAGTGCATTTTGCCTACAGCCATGCCTGAGGTATCTCTAAAAGCACCTCAAAAGTCAGTCACAGTAACCACATAGTAATTGCCCTTCCTTGCTGCCAAGGCTGGGCTGGGATGCTGCAGGATATATGGCATTAGTGATTCAGTCTGAGGCACTCTTCCCTCTGACTCAGTGTTGAACCAATGGGCCCACATAATATCAACATGCATAACAGAGCCAAAGGTGCCAGAAGATATGTAATTTGGAGTGCCTGCCCAAGTGTAGTCATGAAGGATTCCACGTGACAAATAAACTGTCCAGCCCAAGTTCCAGTTTTAACCAACTCTTACATAATTCTGCCTCTGGAGGAGTTCTCTATTGCTTCCCAGGAGTGGAAAGGGATGGAATTCACAACCTGTGCTTGCTGTGGCTTGTTTTTCCTGGAGATCTAAGGGTGGATGTCATACAGACACCTCAGATGACTATATATATATATAAAAATATATATATATACTAGTACTAGGTGGAAACATCCAGTGTACATAGTGACCTCATGAACCTCAGCTTACAAGAACTGCCAACTGCAAAGATATGTGAGCTACAGTAGAACCTACAGGATTCCTAATGCACGTAGATAGTGTTCTGAATGTTTTATGTCATCACTCACACACCAGCACATCACAGCCTGCCTTCATAAACCCATTCCATAGGAAAAGTCAGTGTTTGAACCATGTCTATCTGTCCTGTTACACCAAACTGACAAAGCCTTTGTCCAAATTGCACTGCGTTTGCCCAGATGTCTCAAACATCACTATGTGTCAGGCATCCCACAGGTTTGGGGAGAGCAGGCAGTTCCACAGAGGTGCAGGAGAAGCCACGTGAGAAATTGACATTATAAATGATGCAGTTGCAGAGAAAAAGTCCAGCTGATACTTGCAATCAATCATAAACCAAATCCATAGCAAACAAACAACATTCTTCTGAAAAGCCTCTCTTGGAAGAGTCCATTTTTGGTGTTTTAGACCCAGAAGGGATGGTTTCTCTCCTTAGGTTCAAATCAGAGAATCATTCAGGTTGGAAAAGACCCTTGGGATCCATTCCAACCATTAAACCTACTCTACACAGTTCACCTCTAAACCATGTCCCTCAAAACCACTTCCAAACCACCCTGAAACACCCCCAGGGCTGGGGACTCAACCCCCTCCCTGGGCAGCCTGTGCCAGTGTTCTGGTTTTCACTCTTCCAGTGAAAA
Source organism: Ceyx melanurus (assembly GCA_024611195.1). NCBI lineage: Eukaryota > Metazoa > Chordata > Aves > Coraciiformes > Alcedinidae > Ceyx > Ceyx melanurus. The sequence continues at coordinate 3,186 of JANHGL010008432.1, forward strand.
ATATTTCCCTAATGCCCACTCTGCCCCTCCCCTGAAGCAGCTGGAATCCATCCCCTCTTTTCTATCCCTGCCTGTGAGCAGAGCCCAGCACCAGCTGGAGAGAGTGATGAGGGCTCCCCTCAGCCTCCTCTTCCTCACACTAAACACTCCCAGCTCCTTCAGTTGCTCCTCATCAGATTATTCTCCAGCCCCTTCCCCAGCTCTGTTGCCTCCTCTGCACTTGCTCCAGCCCCTCCAGATCTCTCTTGGATTGGGGTACCCAGAACTGGACACAACCCTCCAGCTGTGGCCTCCCCAGTGCTGAGCACAGAGGGACAACCCCCTCCCTGCTGCTGCTGCTGAGAAGTTCTGAAATACCAGGCTTGTGTATATAAAATCTCAGCCTATGGAATTTGAAGGGCAAATTCCCATTTTACTTTTTTGATATATTTTTGTCCTCTATTTCAGATCTCTGTAAGTTCAGCTGCCCATTATTTTATGCCCCACTCACAGGAATTCTAGATGAGTGTCGTGACTGAATGAATTTGAGTTGGGTACCTGAGATTGGACACTGCTCCTGTCACTCATAATGCCAGGACTAACCAGCAGAAATGTGCTGTTGAAAAGTGCCTGGTGCTCAAGCTGGGTTGATTGCTCATTGTTTGCCAGCCCTCTCCCCTCTGCTCACCAAACACACTAATCTGATTATGATCTGTTTTATACTTTCCTTTGGAAGTGACTAAGAAGACAAACACAAAAAGCTGCCACTGCAGATCCCCACCTTGCTCATTTGGCTTTTTCCTTGGGCTTTCACTCCTTTTTTCAGGCACTTTTTCTGTGTGTGGTCTTGCAACCTCAGTGAGAAACCTGAATTTGGACAGAGAAATGCACTCAAATAGTGATATAAATTATAAACATTTTTATGGTGCTTCAGACCCTACTGCAGGAGTGTATTTAATAAAATGGTTCCACTTGCCTGACACAAAGAACATCACTTGGGGCATCTCCTGTCTACTCTGCTCCTACCCCCATGTTTTCTGACAGCTTCTAGCTGCTCACCTCTATCTAAAAATACTTTTCCCACCTACACATATGCATACAATCAATTCCTCCTTGCTGTTCCTTCTGACTACTACAAAAGCACTTTTTCCACCGTGCAGATCCCGTGGGCTTTTTGCATGAACTTGTCAATTTACTCCCCATCTCCTGACTCAACGAACAGATGAGCCATTTGTATTTCTGTAACTGCACATTGTGAGGAAAAACAACTGAAAAGGGAACAAAGAAAGTAAAGAACACAGAAAAAAAAAAAACAAACCAAAAACAAGGAACCCAGATTTCTCAGAAGTTCCATGAAGACCTTCTTTCACCGTGACACTACAAAGGAATGTTATCTGCCTTAAGGAGGAACTTTTATCCACAGTTCAGAGAAGGGAATTTGTTTTACTGTGAAAAATCAGGGAGGAATTTGTAAGATTTTTTTTTTTTTTCATCTTGCCAGCAGATTACTTTTGTAAATCGTATTAGGCAGAGTGGACTGTGGTCAACACATGATTTTTTCACTTGGTTCATTTGCCTCCTGGCCATTGTGTTGTTCAGAGTGTATCTCTCTGAGATCATCCCATGAAAGCTGTGACAAAATGTGCCTATCGTTGGCAGTGACAGCCTCAGTTTGCAAGTCAAGAGGCATTTTTTACACCTACCTGATTGTCAGTTACTGAGGGACAAAGTGACACCTGTTTTGGTCAAACTGGTGCTTTAATTCTGCTCTTGCCAAGCCTGGGCTGGCTGTTCCCCTGGGGAGTTAAACTCTTGCTTTGCACTTGATGAGCAGAGTATTCCAAACTCTGTCACCTCTGTGCTCAGCAGGAAAACGTACCCCTGAGTCACAGCACAGAGCTCATAGTGGAGAAAGGGGTTGAATAATTCCCTGACAGAAATACTAAAGCAGACAGCTGGTGGAGAACATCTCTCTGTGCTACTTTGACTCAAGATCTTTGCCTCAGCTAAATCTGCACAACTAGTCACATCTCGACCTAGCCATGGTTTGAGCTCACAGGCAAAAGATACAAAAGTCACAAATAATCCTTTAAATGATAATAATAATCTCTCTTTCCTGGGATAAACCCATCATGAAAGGTATAGTCAGTACAATGTAAATGTCCATTTACACCTTGGAGAATTAAGGATTAATTAAAGATTAATTTATACTCAATGCAGCTTCTGAGGAGCAGCAGGAATTGGTTAGACCAGATGTGATTCATCTCATCTTAAGAGGCATAGCTAAAAGGGTAGAAGCTCATCCTGCTCAGGTTTTTTGGGTGTCTGTTAGTATATATCTACTTCAAAGGCTGATATCTTGAGCTTGCTTGAGAATCAGTGCAGTTGTCTTTGTTACAGTAGAGACTGGAGAATAACTCATCTTAAAGTAGATGCCCATATGTGAACTATTGCACTCTAGTGTCTGTTGTTGTAGTTAAACAGTGGAAACTGTTGCTATTGGAATTAGTGAATGCCAAAAGTTCTCATTTTCAAAAGGAATTGGACAAATTCATGAGAAAAAAAAAAAAGGAGTAACACAGAATTTTATTTTTCAGCTGCCTGAATTTAATTTAATTCTACCTATCCTCAGAAAAAATAGACGTGTTACATTTCAGGTTTTTCTGTGAAATCCTTTGTCCTGTAAGTGTGATATTTTCTCTTTGAAATGTTGCTTGGTCACCATGGGGTTGGTCTTGAAGAAAACAGCTAGAGAGCAATCCTGATGGAAGAGCATTTACTCTGTGGCTCAGAGGAATATTTCATCTGGTGATTGATATTCAACTGAGCAAACAGCCTTGCAGATCACAGTCTGAGGCTGTGGCTGTGCTGGTGCCACAACAACTGGGGCCACCCACCATGTTCAACTCAGCACACTCCCTGGCATGGCCTTGGCACTTGGTTTTGGCCAAACTGAATCTTTCCACCTTCAGGCAGTTTGAGAATTAGCACAGAGCAGAGACTGTTCCCATCAGGCACTTTGGATGCTCCCACTCTGGTCTGGGAGAGTTTAGCTGATGGATGCTTCCAGTTCTCCATGGCCAGAGGACAGCCTTAGCATGTTTAATTTCCTAGCATAGGTTTAGTGTCCAGGGCTGTCTGGGAAAGCTGCTGCTGTAGGAAATACTCTATGTGCAGGGTGGTTTTCCCATTTGAACTGTCAGTAGATGTGAGTTGGAAATTAGGAGATGCTTTCTAGCCATAACAGAAATAAGATGTAGAATAGCCAGTAATAGCAAGGATAAAATAATACCTTTTATTATTACTATTCACTCTCTGAAATACATGAACAGTGCAGTCTCCATCTCCCGTGAGCTCCCTGCCCATCTCCATGCTCTCATATTTAGCTGAACACAACAAAGGTGATGAGGGATTTTGATTCCTCTCTGTAAATATGTCAGGGGATACAGCAGCAGAAGCTGTTCTCTGTAAGTAAAACAGATGCAAATTGCCCTTTTTTTTTCTTTCTTCTTTTAAAGCTGCCTGCCATCAGGAGGGTAGAGATTTTAAAGCCTTCAGGGAGTGCACTAGAATCAGGAAAAAAACATTAGCTCGTTTCAGGATGCTGTGAGATCCATTTAGAGAACAGATGTATGGTTGCTGCTGTCAAAGGAAGAAAGATGTGAAGATCCTTGTTTTCTCTGTGTCTATACCAGGGAGTTAACCAGGCTCAAGACAGTGAATCCAACTGGCCCAGAAATGCCCATGGAGCTCTTACCCACCAAAATCTGGCATTCACACCTCAACTACCTCCTGGGAAAGGTCTCATCAGAGGATGTGTGTGGGAGATGGCAAGCTAGCCTCTGACCCGAGCCATGGGAGAGCTGTTCTAACAGTTTCACAGCAGAGATGATCAAGTTCCAGTGCCTGTGACCATGATTAATTTACTAGTACAGATGCCACCTTTTATTATTCCTTCTCCAGTTCTTCTGTTCCACTATAGCCACGGAAACAACTCTCCTCTGTTGAATCCTGCTTCATAAAAGATAAAAGAAACCTTCTGTGTGACAGCAGCTACTGCAGAAAGAGTCAGGTAGAAGGTTAGGACATTTCCAAGACATGCTGTGTTTCTTTCTTTCAGTTCTGTGTTTTGCTTCTGACAAAAAATAAAGTTATTTCAAGTCCCTGAGTGGGTTGGTATGAAGGAAACTATGTGCTGGCTCAGAGTTCTTAGTAATTTCAGCACATCACAGCCATTCTCAAGGAGTCACTGGAGTTCAGGGACCAAACCCCTTCCAATCCTGTTGCTCCTTTTTCAAATACAGATACCTTCAGGAATCCAAATCCACATTTTATGCTTATTTCCTGCAAGCTTCTCTGTTGGTTTTCCTTGCTCCTTCTCTTTGCCCAATTGTTTTCCATTGGAAAAGAACCCCCTAGAAAGTATTTCATTGCTCTAAGGCTGGTGTAGCAGTAAAGCTGTAGGTGATGCAGCCAATGCTGCTCTTAGTTCTGTTGTCTCAGCTGCTTCTAGCCAGAAATGAGTCATTCAAGTTTCTCACTAGAGAGTAAACCATGGGAGAAACTCATTAAAAAAGGGATTGGCTTCATCTTCCTTATTTGTATGTGGTTTGGTTTTGGTTTTCTTGGGTTTATTTTAATAGTGGAATTGACTTGTCTCTAGAAAGAGTGGAAATGTGCAGCATTTCAGCCAGAGCAGTGTAGTTTTACACCCCAAGCTGATGTGAAGGATCCCCTGGAGTGTTTCAGGTAGATCACTTTTGACTTCACAATTGTTCCATGATAAAACAAAAAGGTGGAAAGAAAGACCAGCTTCTCTGTGAGCCTGCATTGCTGCTCTTCACCAGAGCTGTTCTCCAAGGCCTTTTTCCCCTGGAATTTTTTCCAGCTGTTCCCTGTGCTGCCCTAAACTTGTTCACTCAAACTTCTTACCTGTGTCGTTGGCATTAAGCCACCTCTCAAACACTCTTATTTTCCTCAAAATGTTCATGGAATGACTGATTTCCTTTGAAAAGCCAGGTTTCCACTGGATAAATGCCAAACCTAGTGTTGATGGCAAATGTAAACATCTCTGGAAAGATGGGGAAAGAGAATTCTATCTCTTTTGAATCCTGAAATAAAAACCACGTCCAATATGTGGATATTTTCGCCAGCTCTAATTAACTGAGCCCCTAATTAGAAAGTCCAGAAGCCTTGTGCCTACTGGGTGATGAATTTAGCAGTCCAAAACCTGTTGTGCTCCACCCACACTGCTTGACATGACTGAGATCCACAATCTCTTCCTGCAGAGTGGGAAGGCAGACAGTGCAGCACCTGCCTGGCCTAACGACAGAGTGATCCTGGGTAGGATGCTGGTTTCACTCAGGGTGAAACTATGTCCTGGAAAGGAGGAGCCCCAGAGCTGCTGCAAACAGCTGAGCCAGGATAAAAGCTCTTAAAGCCAAGGCAGCTTCGCAGGGAAGTAATGGCAGAGCTCTAAGAGCTTATTATGCTACTGATAAAAGAATACCTAGAAGGTGCTTCAAATGATGAAATAATAGCTCTACCTGAGGGATGAGTTCCACTCCAAAGCCAAGTGAGAGGTGTTGACTGCCTCGGAGTTTTGTTATCATGATGTTTGCAATTAATGAGAAGGGAGGGGGAGCTCTGGGGCGTCCTGCAGAGACAGGAGAGAGAAAAAAAAAAAAAAAAAAAAAGCAAGGGAGGAGCAAAACTGAAAACAGGTCTCGACTTGGGTCAAAAACAAATTTAAATGTGAGAGGGTTGGTTTTTTTTTTTTCAATAGCAAAACAAAGACCTCGTAGTTTGGTTCAAATGAAGCAGAAACGGGATTTCAAAATCGTGTTTAGCATCCCTTCCAGATTAGCAGCTGAAGTGGGGCACCTTCAATCCCTCTGCCTGACAGTTTGGGCGTGTGGAAAATAGACGAGGGGTCCTTTCAACAAAGGCAAGCTCAGCCCGGAGCATTCCTGGAGGACGGCAGCTATCTGAAGCTCAGCCCCTCTGCCAGCGAGGATTTAATTATTCATGCCAAGTGCATTGCAGGCACCTCGGAATATTGAATGGTGCGTCGGTCGGTGACGAAGGGCTAAGAAAAGAGGTGGTGGAAGCGGCTGAAATCCCTCCCTGCATCTTTCATGCTGGGAGTGAATGTGGAGAGAGGCAGCCCCACCTCCCGGCTCCGTGATGGGAATACGGGGACACGGCTTTCCCTTTGCTCCCCCGAGGCAGCATCGTTCACATCCATTCGGAGCAAATCGAGGAAGTTTTTGAATGACTGGGACCGTATTTGTTTTGCTTTTGCTATTCACAGCTTCGCTTTTTCCTCTTCATCCACTTCTCTTGTTTAGTGGCAATGGTTTAGCACGGGAATAACCACGAGTTCTGAGTCTCTACAGGTATCTTGTCTCCTGATCAGAAAATCTGATCAAACCAGTTTTCTCTGAGCTGCATTTGCTGTGCCAGTCCATCTGGTGCTTGGTGATACTCAACCTCTCACCTCCTGCACCAGCTGAATGAGCAGAGAGCTGGTAAGGTGGCCAGCAACCTCCCAGCAGCTGCTTGGCTCAAAAATAACCATGAACCAGGTTGTTGCTGGGATGGCTGAGAGCCCAGCACACCAGCAGAAGTTAGAGCAGCCTCACTGATCATAAAAACCAGGATAAATAATAACCAGGTGCTGATTTTGAGGACAGAGGTGTTGCTCTCTGGCCTGGGTTCAGGTTGGGTTAGCAGCAGCAGATCCTGACTCACCCCAGTGAGATGAACACCCCCCCAGCCAATCAATACCATACAGGCTCCTGGGGCTGTTTCTTATCAGCTTCCACCAGCACAGAGCTTCAGTGCAGCCAGAGCAGGGAAAGCTGGAGTCTCAGGTGTGGGTAGAGCCTTCCTGGCTTCTAGACTCACTTTGTAGCTCATTTCATTAGTATTGTCAATACATGTTGTTTTCTTCTCTCTTTAACTGTCTTTTTCTCAGCCCCTGGGGTCTCACTTCTGTTTCTTCAGGGGGTGTGTGCTGGGGGGGAGCAGTGGGGGAACAGAATCATGGGGTTTAGCTGCCAGCAGAGGTTAAATGATGATGCTCTTGTGATGATGTTACTGTTGGGATCATGGAAACACTCAGGATGGAAAAGACCATTGGGATCACCCAGTCCAACCACCAGCCCTACTCTACAAAGTTCACCCCTAAACCATGTCCCTCAAAACCACATCCAAATGGCCCTTAAACACCCCCAGGGATGGGGACTCAACCCCTTCCCCGGGCAGCCTGTGCCAGGCTCTGACTGCTCTTTCAGTGCCAAATTTTTCCCTAATGCCCAGTCTGCCCCTCCCCTGGTGCAGCTTGATCTCAACCACCCATCCAAAACAACCCTTCCCCAGCCTTTTTCATCTGCATCTTGGAAAAAAAATATGGGAAACATAAAACATTTGGGAAAATACTGAACTAATCTTGTAAGAAAAGACAGTTTTGTTTTGTTTTGTTTTAGTTGGTACTACCCATTCTTCCCACCTTATTATGCCTTTTTTTAAGAGATTGAAAAAAAATCCTTATCTTTGGAAGGGATGGGTAGAAGGAAACACTGTAAGAAAGCATGACATCATGGCAAGGAGAAAGATCAAGTTTCTAATTGCACTTTTTCATTAAAAGAGATAAAAAAAAAGGAACATTCAGTGATGCTGAGATGTTACAAAGTAGAAACAGAGAAAGGTTTTCACCCAGACTAGACCCAGAGTCTATCAGCAAGGTCAAGAGGAGAAAACAAAAGAGGCTTTAGGCAGGTAGCAGTGGAAGAGCTGCTGTAGATGCTCAGGTTTTAGAGCACAGAGCAGCTCTCTGTACCTCCCTGTGGAGAAGAGGAAAGCAGGGCACGCTGTTTGATTTCCATTCCTCGGGAAAACCTTGATTTTTTTTTGACTGTCAGAGATTGGGATGTTGGCAGAGCTCTGAGCTGAGAGCCTGTTCTTGCCGAGGGCTCTGTTGATGCTGCTTTCTGTAATGCCAACAAGGATCTGGGGGCATTTCAGCCTGACGAACGCAGGGTGGAAGTTTAGCACGGAAAGCTCCTCATTTCCAGGCAGGAGCAAGCTCCATTCCCATGGAAACATTCTTTCCAGGCTCCTGCTTAGCCAACCTGCGCTGCTCTCTCCCGTCCCTGTGTTTATTCAAAGTTTAAGAGGTTTCTGTTTGCTCTGACAAAAGCAGCCTCGATGGTCTGTGAAGTGAGCAGGACAATTAACAGGGTTGCGATTCCTCCAGGGTATTGTCAGGAGCAGAGATTTGGGATTTGGGGGCTTTTTAAAGGTGCATCCTCTCCTCTTAGCACTTTCCACCTGCAGGATTAGAGGCAAGAGTCATTTTCAGGGCATTTTCATGCTTCAGTCACACGTGGGCATCCCGGGTGTGACCAAACAACTCACCTGGCAGCTGGCAGGATGATGGCTGGGTCACCTTTGGAGCCCTAAGGTCAAGATGTGTGGGGAAAAAACTCCATTTCTCCAGCTGGAAAACTTAAAACTAAAGAAACAAAGGGAACGTGCAACCCGTATTTCTTCCTTATTTAACACCCAGCCCTCCTCTCCTCCCCCCCAGAGTTAATTCCAGATGAATTATGCACTCTGCCCCTCTCCTGTGTATGCACTTTCTAGCCGGCTAGATTTTAGTAATCTATTATTCATTGCCTTGCTCTCTCTTCTCTGCTTTTCCTGCCGGGATTTGGCAGGGATGCTGGGGAAGCTTCTGCCCCACTGGTGTAGGAGACCCCCTCCCTCCCCCCCGGTCCCACTCACCCATTATGGGTTATTGCCATCTGCTGGAAAACCAGGGTGGATCGCTAGAGGAACATCCCAGTTCCTGGAAATGAAGCCAAACTGGGTGGCTGAGCTGAGAGCTGGGGCTCACTGCAGCTCCACTGGGGTGCTGGGGCTCTGGGTGAACCCCAAAGC
>JANHGL010008432.1:12210-25130 GCA_024611195.1 Ceyx melanurus
TCATTCTATTACTATTATGAATATCATTATTTTATTGTTACTATTATTAATATTATTTTATTATTTTTATTATTTTATTATTTTATTATTATTAACCAGGCTGGTGCACAGTTCATAGGCTCTCTTTTAAATACAGATATTTCCGGGTAGTTTTAAGATACACAAGAACTTTGTTCCCAGGAGTAACCTAATAATACAAGTGAGAAAACTCATGTTTTAAATTCCCCTAAATGAGAAAACTCATGGTTTAAATTCCTCTAAATGAGAAAACTCACATTTTAAATTCCCCTAAATGAGCAGGAACAGTTCAGGATCCTCAAGACCTTCCAAAATCCAAAGCCCACTCTGAGAAGAGGGATGCATCCCAATTTCAGCAGCTCCTGAGCTTTTTCTGTGGCCTCTGAAAAAACAAATTAATGGTCCCTGTTGGGGGTAAAAAAAATGATCTATTGCACTTTGTAGGATCCCAAGCAGATGACTATCAATGCCCACTTAAAAAAGACACTTTTATGCTTTCATATCATGTGTGGTTATGTTGAAGCTCAACTGCTCCCTGTCAAAGGAAAATTAATTAATCTCTTAAAGGGAGATGGAATGACAGCTCCAATTTGCTGGGCTGCCTTTGATTCCTGACTCTTCACTGCAGTGATTTAATATCCCTCAGAGAGGTGCTTTTATAGAAGTATACAGGTTATTTTATAGTTCTAAATCTCCTTTTACTTCCTAACTTAACAACTTTTTAACTGGCTTGTCAGATAGCAAAAGGCCAAGCAAGGTGCTCGGGGGGGGTATAATCTTGACCAAGGAAAATACCATGTAGAGGGGAGAAAAATTACATTTACTAGCCAAGTGTGTCACAAAGGTTTAGTTCATATCAGATACAGATGAGATTAAATTGAAAGATTATTCCAAATAATACCTTAAAAGAAGATGGATCTGAGAATCCAAGCACTTTTTCTGGGCTAATTTGTGATTTAAATCACACGTTTCAATATCTTCATGTAAATACCCTGGATATTTGGAGTGTTTTGAGTGCTGGGAAGTTCAGCAAAAAGCCCAGACCACAGGCAGCTTCCTGGGCTGATGAAACCTGACAGTTGTTCATCTGCAGATAAATCACAGCCTAACAAGATGATGTGCTGATGACTCCCTATTTTCTGTAAATTCTGCAATTTTTCATTCTCTGATTGCACAGCCAGAGGAAGACAAATGACCTTGTGAAAATCAATGCTCCCCAAAGTAAAAGCAGCCTTTGATTTGGTCAAGATCTGCTCTGATTTTCTGGCACTTACCTCTGAAGGCTGTTGGACTTGACTATACATTGATTTTTGAGCATCAGAAAGAGAAATGGGAAACGGATCTACAGAGGCTGCAGGGCTTTTGTCACATGCTTTTCACCCAGAGATTTGTTCTTGTTAATTGACCATAAGATGCTGATCATTATTTTATTATCCACCTGCATTCTGGAGAGTGTGTATTGAGGGGACTACTCAGAGCTGTTCATGTTGACAATCTATACTGCTATGAAGAAATAACATCTGTGTGACAGAAGACCATAAAAAGAAATTAAAAGTGGATTTTCTGCTGGAGTATTAATACTAGATAAAAAAAAAAAAGGTGGTATGGGGAGAGAAAAAGATGCCATGGGAACTGGGCAGCCTTTTTTGTACTCCCTCCTTTCCTCAGGGAATCTTTGGCTCTGGGCACCACAAAAAAAAAAAGGCTGTGTTGGAATGGCAGTGCTGGCCTTACTGTTTGATTTGGGGGATGCTTCACTGGAGTGCTTTATTGACTTTCAGCAAGAGTTAATTAGCTGGTGGTACTAAGAACACACCAAGCTGGTCCTGCTGGTGGTCAGTTTAGAAAACTTTTCCATTTCAAAAAGGAAAATGTTTCCAGGTTTCCATTTCAAAAAGGCAAATCTCCTCCCTTTTCTAAAGCAGGGTAGAGATTTTGGTGTCAGGTCTAATCCGGGCCAATGTCACACCATAATCTCCTAATTATCCCGTGCAGTAGGATCAGTCTCTCTAATCCCTAATTATATCTTTGGGAAATGTTTCCTCTCCCTTCACTGCTAATTCTGCCCCAAAAGCAACCCAGTCATCCCAAAACTGCTCATAAATTCGACCCAAATAGTTATTTCTAGGAAGAAAAACCAACCAACCACATGATTGTTGGTGACAGTTCTCCCCACTGTGGATGGGGTTTGCTGCAGGCTCTTGGCTCTGCTCCCTCAGAGGCTCTCCCAGTTTGCACCAGTGAAAAACCCTCACCCCCAGGCACTGGAGACTCACATCTACTCCAGATGAAAGCTCAGCCAGCAGGGAGTGTTTAGGCAAGCCAAGGAGCAGCACTCACCCAGCTACTCAGGGGAGCATCCCTGAACAAGAGAGGATTTCTTGGTCGATTGGACACAACAGCAAGGTTTTGGCTGAGTGTGGCATCCCAGCAGAGCCTCGTCCTTCACCCAGCACAAAGGGGGCACAGCTGCTGTCTGAGGGAGGATTTGCCAGCCTGGTGCTGGCTGGCAGAGTCCTCTCCAGCTTGGCTCCGTGACCCTCTCTCCTTTCTCCTCACAAAGGTTTTTATTCACATCATTTCATGGAAACCTGCTGTGGAGGGGAAGGAGAAGAGCCAGAGGAACAACTGCTTTTCCCAAGGCCCCCCAAATATATGGCTGTCCCCAACCCTGCTGGGCCAGGGAAGTCTTCACTGACCTTAAATGACAGATAATGGTTTGATTTTCCCTTTCTTTTGGTCATCTTTTCCTTCTCTGTGTGTGGGATTAATTTGGGTGTGCAGGAACAGAGCTGTGTGTGGATCCTCTATGTATTTTTGTTTTTATAAAAGCAAGAAAATAAAATATTTTGCATAGTTTATGTGGACAAAGCTTCTTGAACATAAAAGAAACACCTGCAAATTTTACACACTCCTTACTCTGACCTTTGTTTCTTTTATTAACATTTTAGTTCAGCTGCTGAACTGAAAAAAGTCAGTTGTTTTCTCAAACTGGTTTATAGCACTGGGATGGGGCTGCCTCCCTGTTCAGAATAATAATGGTGGTTGGTTTAGTGACCTGTGAAATTCTGCAGTGAAAATAACATTTAGTTCTTCTGGAGTCCTGTACAACTGCTATAAAACCAAAGAAATCAGTGGGCTGTGGATCCTGCCCTGCTGCTGTAGCAGCTGGTAGAAGCCACTTGGTAATATTGCATCAGGAGTCAGAGATGTAATAAAATAACATTTACTGTGTGACAAAGATGCAGAATTCAATTACTCTCCCATGTTTTGAAGTGGGAGCAGTAAATGTTGTGTTAGGTGGAAGGTGGAAGGTTAAAAAGCTGATCCAGTGGTATGAGCAGGCTCAAGGACAGGTTTGAATGCAGCATTTAGTTCAAATTGCTTTAGGAAAAACAGTGAACAGGCCATGAAGGGTTTGGGGTGTAGAGCAGAGAGGCATTTGGTGAGAAAAAAAACCCCCAAGTTTGCTTTCTTGAAAATGAAAAAGAAAGAGCAGGAGTGATGCTAATGGGGAAACTGGGGAGCACAGTGTCCCCCTCTCTTTGACAAGCACTGGGCACTCTGCTGTCTGCACTGCCACCAAGATCCCTCTTTATTAAGTGCTTATTAAAAGTGGCATGATTTTAAATTCCAGCTTCAGTGGGGACACTGCTTGTCTGTCCCCTGTTGCTCAGTAGGCAGCTGGTCTGGCCTTTCCCTGCACTCAGAAGTGACCATGAAAATGCCCCAAAATTCACCATGACTGAAAAAAACCCCAAATACTGGGAAATCTCAGGATGGGTGCCCAAACTGAAGAAGTTTGGCAGCACCTCTGTGATGCTGGAAGCCTGTGATGGGCCCAGAGGATGAACACAGTGACATCAGCCAGGCAGAGCTGCCCCTCAGGATGCCTTTTGCCATGGCAAACATTATTGATAGGCAATTCACAAGCTCAGTCATTACAAAGCTGTCTCAGATCCAGGACAGGGATCTGGGATGTGTGCCAGTGAAGCTGATTTTGAGAAGCTCTCAGGTTTCAAGCCAGGCTGGGCATGACACAGGACCTGCAGGGCTCTTCATGCTCCATGTTTCTAGGACAGGTGAGGAGTCCTGTCAGTCACTGTCAGTCCTTTGTGTGATGCTCACACAACCTGGTGGTGGTGGGAAGTGCTGCTGATCGGGTGTTGTCCCTGCTCTTTGATGGGGCAGCAGGTTGGAGCCCTGGGCTGCCTGTTTCATTTCCATTGGAAGGGGAGAAGCTCATGAGGGAGGGAGGGAGGGGGCTCTGGGAGTTTGCCTAAGAGGAGTTTTCAAGCAAAGAAAGGTGAACAGGAGGACCTTCAATGTATCAAATCTACCTGTTTTTAGCAGGGAGTAATCTCCCAGCTGGGCTCAGGGTTGTGTTATCACCCAGATGTATGCTCCACAACATCCATCTTTTTGGAGACTGGGCTGCAGAGAATCACAGAAACACACAGAATCATTCTGGTTGGAAAGGACCTCCAGGGTCATCAAGTCCAACCTTGAGAGTTACTGTGAGAAGCAAACAGTCCCTGTGGCGATGCTGCACAATGGACTAACACTGCCTAGGACACTTTGTCCCAGCCGAGAGGGATTTTTTTGGCACAACAACTGCCCTAAATCTCTGGAATTCCTAATTGCCACCACAACCCTCTCATTGCCTGACCGATACTTGGTGTGTGACACAGCACTAATTGTGCTTTTTGAAGTGGCAACTAATTACTGTTGTCCTGACGGGAGCTTCTGCGCTTCCTCCCGCTCACACACACGCAGGGTCGGCAGGAATCCACCCAGGAGCTGACCTATCCAAACCAGCCATTCCAGAAGCAGAAAATTCCAATGGATCCCAGGCAAGGAGAGCCAGCAAACAGCTCAGGCCCAGCTGGAGGCAGATCCCCGCGCCAGGGTGAAATCCCTACATCCTTTTGCCAAGGGCGGATTTTGACGCCCCGGCTCGTTAACCTCCCGCCTTTTTTTTTTTTTTCCTGGCATCACGGCCGACCTGGTTTGTGCAGAGAGATGCAGCTCTGAGCAAGGAGAAACTGTTTCATCATTCTGCCAGAGGAGCAGCAGCAGAGGCTCCTTCCAGGAAGGAGCGTGGCGGGCCGGGGCGCACCCAGGCTTGCCACAGGGCCGGCAGCAGGCTGAGCTGAGTCACAGGAGCAGGCTGGTGCCCTGGGCTCCTCCCTGCTGAGCACCTCCCTCCTCTGGCACAACCTCCTGCACCTCTGGACTCACCCAACCAGGCTATAGAGGTTTCTGGCTCTCGCCCAGCTGACGCTCCGGACGCTGCCAGTCAGGGTCTGCAAAGCCAAAGCGGGGTCCCCGAGGGGCTGTGTTGAGTGTGGGCTTGTGGCAGGAGCAGCCATGTGTGGATGGGGCTTCCAGCACCTGGAATCCAGGGAGGTGGTGGAGGTCCCATGGAGGTGGTGGAGGCCCCATGCCTGGAGATATTTAAGGCCTGGCTTGAGGAGGCTCTGAGCAACCTGACCTAGTTAGAGACCATAGAATGTACTGGGTTGGAAGGGATCTCCGAAGATCATCTTGTTCAACCCCCTCTGCAATCAGCAGGGAGACCTATAACTAGCTCAGGCTGCTCAGAGCCTCCTCAGGCCTGGCCTGGGACGTCTCCAGGGATGGGGCTTCCACCACTTCTCTGGGCAACCCATTCCAGTGATCTACCACCCTCAGATTAAAGAACTTTTTCCTAATGTCTAACCTAAATCTGCCCTTTGCCAGCTTAAAGCCATCACCCCTTGTCCTGTCCCTACAGACCCTGTGAACAGACCCTCCCCTGCTTTCTTACAGGTCCCTCTCAGGCACTGGAAGATGCTCTAAGGTCCCCCCAGAGCCTCCTCTTCTCCAGGCTGAACATTCCCAGCTCCCTCAGCCTGTCCTTATTATTTAATCTTAGGGTGACAGATCACTGGAATGGGTTCCCAGAGAGGTGGTGGAGGCCCCATCCCTGGAGACATCCAAGGCCAGGCTTGAGGAGGCTCTGAGCAGCCTGACCTAGTTAGAGATGTCCCTGCTGATTGCATAGGGGTTGGACTAGATGACCTTTGGAGATGCCTTCTAACCCAACCCATTCCTTGACTCTATGAAGTGTGGATGGCTGGATGTGTGGATGTGTTCCACAGCCTTGCAGCCAGAGGCTTGTACCACCCATTCAGCCTAAACATGCCCTCAGCTGCCCGTGGCATCCATCAGCACCCCGGTCCAAGAGCTGAGGCCCCTGTGCTCAGCACCAAGGACGTGAGTCACCCGGGATGGGTGAGCAGGCTGGTTCCCTTCAAAGCACAATGCCCCTTCCTGAGGTTTGGGGGTTGGTTGGTTGGTTGGTTTGGGGCTTTTTTGTTCTTTTTTTTTTTCCTTTTAATATTCCCTTCCCTGTGTGCAAAGCCTGCCCTCCTTTGCAAGGGCAGATAGGGAGGGTGGGGACAGCTGAATTGTCCTGGCAGAGGCAAGGTGTTGTCAAACCTCTTCCAGAGCAGTTTAAGAGGCAGGTGTTTGAACAAAGACCTACCCCCCATCACCTCCAGAAGCATCTTAGTTATTAACATGAATTATTTAATGCCCATTTAATATCAGATTTTCTACCCCCTACTACTAACACTATGAGGCTTTCAGAAAATCATCCTGTAGCCCCCACGTGTGATCTTTATACAGAAAAGAAGTCTGACCTCTGTGAAGTGTTTCATAAACTAAGAGCAATAAACCCACTTTTCCCCTAGGAGTTGTTTTCTTTGTCTCAAGCAAGACTTTCCCAATATTTGTTGGTCTGCTTTCCACTAAAAGAAAAAAACTGAAGAAGTTTATCAGTACAAAGTGCCATTATAGACAAAACAACCCAACTGTACAGAGTCTCCAGTAAGTGACAGTCTGGGGTAGTCTCAGTGACAGTATTGCACACATATCAAATGAAAGTACATTTCAGAGGGGAACTTATTCCACATCACTCCCCCTCAAGAATATTCCAGAGGGTAGGAGAGACCTGCAGCTGTTTGGAACATTAGTCTCATCACAGCATGAGTCAATATTTAGGGATATTATATCCTTTCCCAAGTAAAGCAGAATACAGAGCAATGTCTCCCACTCTGGGATGCTCGTGCAGAAAGGGCCAGGCTCTGGTCAGTGGTGCCCTGGGACAGGACAAGAGGTGATGGTCACAAGGTGAAACATGGGAAGTTCCAGCTCAACATGAGGAGAAACTTCTTGCCTGTTTGGGTGGCAGAGCCTGGCCCAGGCTGCCCAGAGAGGCTGTGGAGTCTCCTGCTCTGGAGACTTTCCAGCCCCCCCCGGCTCTGTTCCTGTGGGGGCTGCCCTGGGTGCCCCTGCTCTGCCAGGGGGTTGGGACTCCATGAGATCTCTTCCAACCCCCACCACTCTGTGGTTCTGTTCACACACACACCTGGCTAAATGCTGTACAAGGTGCAGTGCTGTGAGTGGCCTGAAGTATTTGGTCAGCTTCTGACTTTAAGGAGTGTTTGTGAACACGTGTGCATTAAATGAACGCTGACTGAGTCAAATGCAAATGATCCTATCAGCAAGAGATAGAGAAGATAAACCTACCTCCTCCTCAGAAAGAAGGTTTTCCAGCTCTTTGAAGCTATGTAGGAAGTAGGAGTCCTCTCAGTAGACCCATACATGAATCATGACTTTTGGTTTTGGTTCATGTAAGGTGTTGGGTTTGGTTTTCATTGCTGCTACTTTCACCCACTGGTTTAGTGGTTAAAAGCCAGCTAAGATGTGGGAAGTCTGGTCCAGCCCCTTCCTCCACCCAAAAGCAGTTGCAGGCTCTGTCCTCTCAGCTCCACCTGCAGAGGCTCTCCCTTTTTCATATGGAGTCCATAAATATTTATTGGGTCAAGTCAGCACAGATCTCTGGCCTAGAGGTTACCACTCATCAGCAGAGGCAGAAAAGCCCTTTCCTATCCTTGTTTCTGTAATTATTGGATAGCAAATACTAAAACATTCCCTGCAGCACGTTCCCTGCCACCAAAGACTTTCTAGTCTGCCTGTAACAGGGGTCAGCACCTCCCCTCTCTCTAAAAAATTATGTATTTTGCTCTTGTATTTTTGCTCCCAGGGTATATAATTGTGAATCCTTCACAGAACTATTTGATCAGCTGGGCTCAGAGCATCACAGCCCATCCTTAACTGTGCAGCAGACTGGTCCTTCCTGCTCATACCCACCACCTCACCTCCCTGAAATTCCAAGAGTTAAAGCAGCCAGGGACTTGCCCTGGCAGGGAGGTGAGTTTTGAACCAGCAGAAACTGATAATGGCAGAAGGATTTTGCTGAGTCAGATCCCTGGCAGTACCACAGCCACATATTTTCCTGATGCTTATCTCCTCTCCCAGGGTGCTCTGTGGGTGCAGCACAGGGGAGACGTGTTCCACCAAGTCAGCCACCTTACCCTTTGTATTCAGCAGCAACAAGGTCTTGGCATCTCTTCCACCATCTCTTCCAGCATCTTTTCCAGCAGCCAGTCCTTGGTACTACCCAGAGCAAAAAGGTAGTTCCACCACAGACCCTCTGCTGCTGTCTGGGCAGGTTTAGACTGGGTACCTCCAACAGGGGAGGGTTAGACTGGGCATTAAGGAAAAAAAAGACCACTAGAAGAGTGGTCAGACACTGGCACAGGCTGCCCAGGGAGGTGATTGAATCACTAACCCTGGATGTATTTAAGGATCCTTTGGATGTGGGTTTGAGGGACATGGCTTAGGGGTGAACTTTGTAGAGTAGGGCTGATGGTTGGACTGGATGATCTTTTCCAACCTGAATGATTCTCTGGTGTGTCTTCCCTCTCCTCTCCCCATCCTAGTGTTCCTGCTTTCCCCCAGCTCTGGAGTAACAATCCTCTCCTTGTCCTGGCTCAGTGACCCAGGGCTGGGATTAACATGCATGAGCAGCTGCATCATCTGCACAGGGGGAAAATGCTCTGGCAGTGGGCAGAGCAAAGGCAGATGCACTTACACCCACCCAGAGCCATCTGCTGGGATGGGTGGAGGTTTAACACAACCCAGGAAAGACACTGCAAAAAAATACAACCAACATCCCCCCCTGGTTTTTGAGCAGGGTGAAAGGAAGAGGCTGATCTACGGGTGTCTTGGGTGGAAAGGGCAGGGAAAGTCTTGAGCTGTGCTGCTCTGGGGCTGCAGGGAAGAGGACTGCACAGAAGTTGGGTCAAATAGGTGATATTTAGAGCAGCAGAGCCCCCCAGATGACTTGCCCTCCAGCTGTGAGCTTGAGTTCAACAACAACAATAATGATAACAATAATAATAATAATACAAATCAAAATATAGGCCCTTTCTGGGGTGCTGCCAAGAACCTCAGCCCTGCCCCAGGCTGTGCACCCCAGTGACACCACAATCCCTGGGAGTGGGACTTGAGGAAGAACTGGGAGAAAGCCAAGGCCACAGAAGCATTTGGAACTGATCACCAGATGGGGAGCTGCTGGCAGCAGTTCCCAGCCCCTACCTGGGGAGCAGTGGGGGGCCCTAGGGAAGAATCCTGCCCTTTGCCCTCTCAGATTTTTTCAGGGCTGTGGTTTTCAGCACCTCCAAAGGGATGTCTTTTTTTTTGCTGCTGAAAAGGTGATGTCAAGGGTTGAATCTTTAGGAATTTTTTAAAACACTGTTTATATCCCTATGTAGTTTCTTGGAGACCTGAAAAGGGCAGGTAGCTGCAGCTCCATCTGATTAGCTCTGGCTGGAGGCTGAGGGCAGTTCTCTGCTTGCCCTGCTGGAAAGCCCTCAGGGAAAGCAACAGCAGCCACACTCTGCTTCTTCTGAGTGTCCCAGCAGCACCACTGTGAAGTGCTGGTGGGATGCTGCTATTAGCCAGGATGAAGAAACACTGCTCTGAGTGCCCACAGAGCCAAACATCCAAGCTTGGAACAGAAGGAAGAACCCTCCTGCAACCCCTTGCAGGTCCCCTGGCTCAGAAGTGAATTCTGCCTGAGCAGAATAGCTGAGAAAAACCTCTGATAAGAACAACTTGGTGCCACTAACTTCACAGGGCTCTCTGAGCATCAGAGTGCACTTACAGAAAGCTCTAATTTCAGGCTATAGAACATTTCACCTTAACCTTTAGGCATGTTTGGAGAGTGCCTCTTACCTCCAAGATCTGGATCAAACCCTGCTGCTGTGGGTAGTGTTGGAGGCTCCTGCCTGGCTGGGTAGCAGAGGGAGGGCTGTGGATTTGGGCTCTGTGGTGCTGCTCCTCCAAGGTCCCTCAGCCTGCCCATGATTCCTGGATGGGAGCAATGCAGGACCAGCAAAAAGGACTCCCAAGACACCATGTGCATCCATGTTATTCCCACGAGCTTCCACAGCAAATGTACCTGTCAAAAGATTTTGTTCCTATCCATTATTTACTGTACCAAATTAGAAAATTCAAGAGTTGGTTACAGAAAAAAAAAAAAAAAAGGGTCATTAGCTGCCTCAGTAATTTAAATTATCTGCTCCCCATTACTCCACTTTTGGTGGAGTTATGTTGACATTTGAAAGGAAAAAAGTTCTGTTGCTATAGCTACCAAGATGAGCTTCCAGCCACGAGATTATGATCAATAAAACATGCCAGATGTGGCTCCAAGAGCTTTCATTAATAAAAAAAAAACCAACCAACCCCAACTGTGACAAGAATAATTCTCGGGGACACGAACGAGATGCTTTTGCATAACTAAGCTGATGAAAATTAAAAAGCAACCAGCACCCCTAAGATTTTATCCCAAGCACTAACTGCACTGGCAGGCATTGCTCCCACTGAGAGCACAGGCAGCAAACAGCCTTTCAGGAGCATGAAACACACAGAGCTGAGACAAGTGAAAGGGGAACCCTCAGTCCTTCCCTTCCTGCAGAACTGCTGATGTGCAGAACTAAACCCCCTGGGGCAGGTTGGAAGAATGGAGGCTGAATTCCCTGTCCTTGCAAAACCTCTCCTGCTTTGCAGGCTGCCTCAAGAGCTCAGGAGCTTGTTCCCTCCAGAGATCTATCCGTTTGGCTCATAAATTCCAAAGCAAGATGCATTCCCTGGTCTAATGAAGGCCCACCAGCTATGCATCCAGTGGGAGAGGGTGAAAGCAGCAGAGGAAAAGCAGAGAGGAGCCTCAGAGCCAGGTCTTGCCTGAGGGCCAGCAGCACAGCAGGGTGCTGGAGTCACCCCTCAGGCTTCAGCAGCCTTTAAAGTCTCTCTGCTGGATTCCTCAGCTTCCAAACTGATGGAGAGCCTTGGGCAACCTGGTCTAGAGTGAGGTGTCCCTGCCTATGGAATAGGGGATGGAACTAGATGATCTTTTGAGGTCCCTTCCAACCCAAACCATTCAAAGTCTGGCCAAACAACACGACACAGCCAAGCTCTGTTTCTCCAGGTTGGCAGCCTGGTATCTACCAGCTTCAGCAACCTGGCATGTGAACCCAGGATCTTCTTCTTCTTCATCTCATACTTACACTCCTGAGCTCAGCTGTGGATATTTTCCTTCTCTGACAGCTCCTGCACAGGTTCCAGTTGGAACTGGATGAAAACTAGAAGGAAAAATTGTATTAAAATTGAGTCCTGCTTTTATGCTGATTTTTTTATGTGCTTTGGCTCTTTATTTTTTATGTATATTCACTCATTTTCTGGTTCCAAGCTCATTTTCACCCACTCCATGAGTCCAATTTGAACACCCTGCATCTCTGATTAGCCTGTAACAGGCAAGGTAATTGTTTGCTGCCATATTGTCATTGAATTATCCTGCACTGGAACTGGATGCCACTGTTTGTCACCATGGGAATGAAACATTAATTTAATGCTATCTGCATTTATTAGAGAGCAAGCCCATTGTATGGGCTGCCAAGGGAAACTGACAGTCCTCTACAATAATGAGCATGGGGGGAAAAAAAAATCCATTTCTCATCAGGAATGACTCTTCCCTCCTCTCTCGTGCTGCTCATGTGTCCATGGATCAACGGAGACAAGTTGGATGGGAATGAGTGAAACACAGAAAAATGTCTCAGAGCTTCACATGAGTGGATTTGATAATGATCCACCCACTGCACAGGTCTGACTTTCTGCATCTTATATCATTATTTTGCAGTTCAAATAAAGTATGTGACATTGCCAAGTATGTTGCTGAAAAGGAATGGTTTAAATAAAGAGTGGAAAATGCCTAGGAGAATATTCTGGTACTTATTCAGAAACATAATATGCAGCTTTTCACAATATTTTAATGTCAAAAATCAATTCTCTGCAGCTCTGTGGGATTGAAAAGTTTTTACAGTCACTGCTTTACATTTCATGATCTTGAATGAAACACAGAGGGTCTGCTCCCAGTGCATTTCTTTGTGGCAAATGGCACTTGAGCTGCATGATTATTTTCATGGTAGTAGAGCTAGTTGGGTATTTAGTGCTGCCAGGTTTAGGGTCAGGGCAGACCTGTCACAGCCACTCTCTGTTAACCCCAGAAGGGAAGAGAGAGGGAATGAGGGAGAGAAACTCAACGATTAGTAAAGGAAACTAGAACAGCTGTAGTGACAATGGAAATAATGAAAATTGAATAGATATAAATATATACAAAAACAGTGCTGAACCCCACCCCCCTGATGGCAATTCCATCACTGGTGGAGCAGCACTGGGACAATCCCAGCCTGGGTCCAACAGCAGATGGGAGCTGTGCTCAGGAGCTGGATCCTGATCACAGGGTCAGGAACACCCAGCTCAGGGTGGAAGGCAGAACTCACAGAGACTCCTCTGGTGCCACACAGTGAAGAAACCAGAAGACCTGAGCTGAGCCCAGCAGGGGTTTGACCCTCCTGCTCCCTCAGCTCTATAACAGATCTGCCATCCGTGGGCTAGGATCCATCACTGGCCAGTTTGGGGTCCCCTGTCCTGTCCCCTCCTCCCTGTAGGTG
>JANHGL010008434.1:1861-27111 GCA_024611195.1 Ceyx melanurus
CCCCCCGCCCTTTCTTCTGCTTACTCATTAACTGCAAGTGTAGCTTCCTTTTTCCACATAAATCATCATTTCCTTAAATTCATAACAGAAAAAATAGGCCAATGTCAACATGGAGTTTCTGTACTGCTCTTGATTCAAAGCTCTTCTTTCAACAAAATAGGAATTTCTAACTTCTTTATGTCAACAGTTTCATAGTGGTTGAACTAGTTGTAATGTCCTTAACCCCATTACAATTCAACTCCATTTTAGTGTTTGTCTGAAAGCTCAAAAAACAAAAATTTGCTTAATCCTCCAACTTTTAGAATAGTAAATAAATACATAAGCAACCAAATAAAAATTAGATGCTTCAAAAACCATTCTCCAACAAAAAATGTCTGTCCCTGTTTAGAAATAATTACATTTTCATCTGCTTATCCAAGAGAAGAGATGGGAGTCTGCTCAGGATAACCTGAACAGTAAAAAGTTCCAGAGCGTGACTCCGTTTGAGTTTGTTCCTCTCCTTTTTTTCACCTTCCAGCACAAAGGAGGGCAGATATAATGAACGTAACTCTGAATGAGAGTCAGCAGTGTTGCTGCAGGAATCAGTAGGAGTGCACTATTCCTGCTAAGCCTGCCAAGCCCTGCAAGAATGCTGAACAGGAGAGTTATTTGAAGAGATTAAATGATGCAGAATAAAGCTTCCAAAAGCTGTAATTGAAAGTGACAGAAACATTAGCTTTGAAACAAGTAACACTTAATCACCCAGATTATACAGAAACATAATTTTGGTGTGTTGTTTTCTTCAGTAGAATCCAATTTTAATCTGTTGAGACAGCTCATCACTTTCGGCTGTCAACTGCCAGAAGCCTGTCAGGATATGTGAAAGTGCAGCTACTGTGAGGAGTGGGACCTGTTCTCTCCAACACTGCCCACAATTTATGCATACCTAAAATTTCAGCTGCTTCTACCTGCACCTGTGGGCTGCAGGTGTAAGTGTTTGTAGCTCTTGTGGTGCTTGTGTGCACCATGTGGTGGCTGGACAAGCAGAGTGAAAGCATAATATTTGTGCAGTTACAAGTCGAAAGTGATTAAAGGCACGAAGGAAAAAATCATGGAAAAAAAACCTTTACATGAGCACACAGGAGTCCAGGATAAGGGCTCAAACTTTCCTGTAAATAATATTTTATTCTCTTGCAAGTGCAAAGGAAATCCAAATGGGCTGCGTAGTTTCAAAATCACAGTAGCTGGAGGCCAAAGAAGCATTTGTAAGTGGATTGATCAGGCCAGAGAGAGAGTCAATCTCAATATATTAACAGAACCATAACAGCTCCTCTGGTGTTGCAGAACATACCTTTACCCGTGTCCCTGCCTTGACTGCTGTGAAACTCAGCGCTGTGTTTGCACAACGTGTGAGCAGGAGCAAGGGTGACCTTCAGGAGGGCTGATATGAAGTGCCCTTGCCTTGCTGGGGACTCAGGAGGGCAACGGGCAGGAGAAACTCAGGTTGACATTAACCTGCTGCTGAGAGCAGCCCAGAAGTGCATGTGGAAGCATGTCAAAAACTCCAAGCATTTTGGACAGTTACCATCAAATATTTGGAGTTTATTTGCTCTCGTTACGAAACTTGTTTGAAAGTGAAGCCAGCCAGCTAAAAAAGGGGTTGAACCACAAGGTTACAGGGAGGGTTATTTTATTTTTCTCTGCCAACGTCTTTCTGTGCTAATATGGAAGTTTGAAATGCTGGCTTACAGCTGCATTTCATTCTCAGCTCTTCACAGAGTCTGAGTTCTTTAGAGATGACTTTTGTTCTGGGGAAGGTCACAGCAACAAGGCAGTTCATTTTGTTGAGAACATGAAAACAGAAGCAGTTCCAGTGTGAAACACAACCAGGGACAGACCCTGACCTCCTGAGTGTGGAACAGGCCAGAGTGTCACTGGTAAATCCCAAACCCCAGGCAGCAGCTCTGGCTGTCCTGCCTCCATCCCTCAGGGCACTACAACAGCAATTCTATCCTGGGATTAGCCTGCAGCTGACAGAGGAGCCATGTGAACCCATCCAATCCACTCTGGGCTGCAGTTTGCCTTGCTCACACTGCTGGCTGCACACCACTGGGAGTCAAGCTTTGGTAAAGACCCCCCAAAATTCAGAATAAACACGATTTTGTCTGTATCCAAAGTAGATTGCGTTCTCTTGGAGCAGGGACTGTCTCACCATTTCTGTCTGCAGATGTTGGAGCCTTTCATCCTTTGTCAGGGATAGTGAGGACATAGCAAGGAAGGACATGGGCTTCAGAAAAGGCCAGCAGCCTAAAAAGAGCAGCCAGAGAGATTAACCATGCAGGCACAGTTTTAATGGTGACAGTGTCACTAAGGGAGACACAAGCTCTTGTCAGAGAAGAGTGACTAGAATACTCTGCTCATTAAAGGACATGTAGTCATCCTAGCACAGAGTAACACTTGAATGAGTAATGGCCACCCTGTGAGTAATGAATCTATCAGATCTTCCCAAAACTGCACCCATGCAGCCAGAGAGCACCGGCTGCCCCACACAGCAGGACACTCCAGCTACTTTGCCCTGCTTTGATGGCACTGAGCTGCTAGGAGCTTTTCTTGGCTGGCTGAATAGGGATGCTGCTGTTGTAGGGACAAAGCCGCTCGTGGTCAAAAAGCCTGGAATGCTCTGGGGCTCCTTTGAGGTGCCACAGATGTCCCACCATGATCTGGAAAACCTCACGGTTTCACATGGTCCCTGCTGCAAGGCTTTTGTACCTACAGGGTGTGGTTTTGGTGCTGACAGCTCTTGCAAGGTGAGCTGGTCACTCTGGCCAGTGACATCTCCCAGAGTTGCCTTCAGAGTGGGAGGTAAGCCTAGAAGTATCTGCAAGGTTTGAGGAATGGAAATGAATTTGAGGGATAAAGGAAATTGGTGGCATTTTATTTATCTGTCCATGTGGAGTCAACAACTATTGCGTCCAACTTTGGTTAAACATCCTCAAAAGCTTCTGAGCTACAAACTAGACAAGTGGGAGCTTTTATAAAAAATAAAGTGTATTTCTATAAAAAGTCTTATTTATCTGAGGTGATAAAAGAAAAGCTGAGTAGAAAAGCTTAATGCTGTACTATATCAGTTTTATAGCAGAGTAGCTGCCCATAAATTCGATGGATTTTCACCAGCATTCAACTACAGAAACACAATGGGAAAAAATGTTATTCTGAATTCAAAGGGAAAGTGAGATCAAGGGCTAGGTTGCTTATTTGATAATAAAATAAATACTGTAGGAACATGGAATGCTATTAAATGGATGAATGCTATAAAAATGAGCCAGGCTATTTATACAGAAATGTAGATAATGAACTCATTCCTCAGTACATGTTTCAAAGGCTGAGTGATAAGTTCTACTATTAGTTCTCCATGTTAACAAGCACTGTGGTGTGCAATCTGTTATGAGTGTTATCTGTAAAATACGTGGTTGTGAATGGACTCTGTTGTTTTGCTGCCTCGTATCTGCCTTTGAGTTTTTCATCTTGTCTGTTTCCTATTTTAAAATACTGACAATCTTCCCTTTCCACATAAACATCTAAACTGCCAGAGCAAAAACAAATACCCTAGACAAAAAAAAAAAAAATCCCCCTTTTTCCCCTTTTTTTTCCGTAAAATCACTTTGCAAACTCTTTCAAAAGCTGCCAATCTAGCACTTCCCCCAGATGTCTTGTTATATCTTAGTAATTAAATTGTAGTCTCTGAGCTGTCTTTTTGATAGCTAAGTTTACAGGAAATGCATCTTCATCCTTGTCTAGCACGATACGAAAATGTTCTACTGGGAATATAATTGTATTTATTGATTCTTCACAATCTGTAATTCCTTTCAAAAGAAATTTAGCTAGCTTTTCTGAGCTCTCGTGAGCTGATGAAGACAGAAAACAATATCCATTTGAAAAGATGCTTCTAGGGAGTTTCATGACTCTATAAGATTTGATGCAGGGTTGGAGTAGAAATGTGCATTAAGTGCCTAAATAGACAAATAAAATGGAAATCAAGAGCCCTGGTGCTTTTTAACCAAATATATAATGGCTTCCTAGCCAAATAAAAACATGTTTCTGTGGCACTGGCCTCCTGAGTCATTTGGCTGAGTGCTCCTAGTCCACCCAGCTGTGCCCATCACTTTTTAGCCATGCCAAGTTGTTCAGTGTGCTTTGCATCAAAAACTACAGTTGCAGCAGATAGTGAGTGCTGCAAATCCAGTGCATTGTTCCTCTCTGGTGCAGTGATTGCAGCAATTTTCCCAGTTTGCCTAGTGAAATCTGAATACTTGTGTCAGTATTGGCTGAAACTTGTGTTCATCCAGTTCTCTGCCTTCCAATGTGTGTGTTGCTGATATTTACAGATGCATGTTTTTCAATCATCACTGAGAATCTAACGTGTATCACAGCCCAGTTTACAACACAGTGCCCATTTGCTGCTTTTCTGTTGTCCCTGCATGCTATTTAAAATGATTGTGAGGTGATTCAGAATATTGCAGCCTTTCAGAGTTGATTTTGTGTTGAAACACTGCAGTGCTTGTGTTCTCTTCTTGTTTTCCACTTGATCATTCAAAGGCTTGGAGCGAATGATTTAAATATGAGTCATGTGCATTGTGAACTAGTCAGTGTATTAGGAACACAGATGTTTACTGCCATAAATTATTGACATCATTTTGGGATGAACTTTGTTATAACCTTGAAATGAACAAGCTGATGAAGAATTTTAATAAAGTGGGGTGGGTTTTTTTGGTTGCTTTTTTTTTTTTCTGCAGCTCTGGAATAGCCTTTTCTGAGAAAAACTGCATACATATTTTAAAAGCCAAACTTTAATCTCAAAAATATCTGAAGAATAAGCCAGAAAATGTTACCCATCTATGTTAAGAACTAAAAGGGGTTCATCCGTGTTTCAAAGCCAGAATGCCAAGCAGTTTATTGGTTTGGTGTGTTTATCAGAAAAGCAGGATGGTCTGAATAGGCCATTGTGAGCAATAAGCTTTGCTTCATCGAGTCAATAAATAGTTGAGTTGTTGTATCATGTACTTTCAGTTCATGAATTGTGCATCTGTTCAGGGCTTGACAGACTGGGAGTGCCTCTTGAGATGCCCCAAACATTTCTCAGCTCACCATTTCACTTTTCTTAAAAATATGAAACGTAGCATCAGTTCTGAAGGAGAGAAACGGATGTGAGGGTTGTGACAATTCCTATTCAGCAGTCTGGTCTGTCTCAAAGCTGTGAATGGCATCAAACACTGTGAGCAGCAGTTCCCAAGCACACACTGTTTGCTTTCACCTCTGGAAGCTGTGCCACTGCATTGTTTGAATGGCACAAGCAGGCAGATTTCAGGAGATGCTCAGCACCTTTGGTCTCTCCATCCCTGGATGCAAACGCCTTTGGTGTCTGGTGGCAATGCAGCATGAATCAAAGGCAGCCTCTCTTCCAAACAGAGTCTGCTCTGGGAAAGCTCAGGCAGAGAAAATGGGTAAATACACCAGTCAGTATCACACTGGAAAAAAAAATCACATCTTTCTTCAACTGGCTAAAGGATCTTTTCTGAGGCTATTTTCTCTGTTTTGTTATGCTTTGCTGAAATTGAGATATAATGCACAAGGAATTGTGGGTGTAGCATTTTGCTTCCTGGCTTTGACATTTCTGGCAGGTCTGCTAAATATTTGCTAGCATTAGTGGCCTTAAGAGCTCTGGAAACAGCCACCAGGAGGTAGAGCTGCACAGAGCGAATAGTGCAGCATTTAAAGTACCTGTGGCAGATATTTTAGCTGCAACCTTCGTTCTGATCTCTGTGCCCCTTGGTAAAGTCACTTCTCAGATCAACCTGGGCAGCACTGAAGGGATCAGTGTGAAGAGGGAACAGATATCTAAAGAAAAAAATTAGGTATTTATTAATTTACTGTATCTCTCATCTTGCTCCCAAGAGAAAAAGCTTTTCCATAGATTATGTCTTGAGGCACAATCTTTTTCATGTGTTTTTGTGTAGAAAAAACGTTTGGCCAACTGATGTGAACATAATTATTCACAGTGTTAAAAGCTTGTGTAAACTGCCTGTTATGGAGATGCTGCTTTTAACCACATCTCTGGTTAAAAACATCCCAGAGATGCTGGCATACAAAGGTGTGCCACAAGGGTTGGTGCTCACTCTACCCCAATTCCTGCATTGCTGGTCACAGCATTGCTCTGTAATTAGAATATTTCTCATTTACAGGGAATATTGCCATGCTGACTAGTGTCTAAAAACATCACAGAAATTATTTCACTCTCATAAGGATATTTTCAATATAGCAGCAGTAATACTTGGTAAGATTATTATGCTCTAGGGTGTTTGTTTAGGGTCTTTTATCCTTAAAAGGGATGCTATTCAAAAGCTGTTTGTTTTTTTTTTTCCTAAATAAGAACTAGTATTTCAGATCATTCCTTTGATCACTGGACTTGATGCATATTGATGCTTTATAAGAACTTGTTTACTGTCTTAGAAGATGCCTATCAGTTCCCCACCTTTATGTGTTGCAAGTGATGGGCAGCACCCACAGGGGTTGTCAGAGGAAGGATTTTGCATCACCAGTGGGCACCTGAACTCCCCTTCACACCGAGCTCAGTGCTGCTGGTACAGGCTAGGCAGAGTGCAACCACCCCTCACCTACCATGGGTTTAGACATCCAAACAACTCCTTCCAGGATGCCTAACATACACTGAAACAAAATACCTGCTGAGACACTCCCCCCAGATAAGAAGGCCTCTGGGAATGTGCATGAGAAGTACTTTAGGTGCCTAAATAACTTTCCTGATGACAGCTCAGGTGCCTTTCAGGTATGCATGCCACAGGCAGGATTTTTGTGACTCACTCCCTTGAAGGCAGGCATCTAAATGCTGCTGCAGCTATGCCATAGGCACCCACAGGCTTTTGGAAGATACCCCTAACTAAATCTTTTGAATTTATACAAATGTCTTGTTTCAAAAATATGGCAAGGATTCAAATGATTCCTTGCTTTGCTTTGTAAATGAGCAGGAGGTGATGCTTTAAAATGTTCACAATACTTCATATTCCAAAAATAATTCTCAGAATAGGATTTAAATTCATCCAGCACTTCCAAAGCTTGCATTGAATTGACCACAGCTATGTTTTGAACAACATTAAAATGTTAAGCCAGTATCTCAGGACTCGTTAAGGTTCTTTTCCAACCTCTTTCTTTTGCAAACAAGATTCTGAAACCAGATTTTTCTGATCCCAGAATACTTCAGATAGCATCCCAGAATATTTCAGATAGCATCCCAGAATATTTCAGATAGCATCTAGGCAGTGTTTTGCAGTTTATATACAACCTTTATGCCTTATCTGTCAGACAAGCACCCTTGGCTTCTACAAACTCTTTAAAATTCCCCACAGCCATGGGAATTTAGCTATAACATGAAGCTCTGAGTGAATGTCCTACTTTAGAAAAACCAGCAAGTAGTTGGGGGTTTTTCTGGGTCTCAAGTGAAGTTTTTTCACTAGAACCTGGAACTGTAACTTGGGGTTGGCAGTTTTAATTGTCCTACTGAGAACAGAGCAAAAGACAAAGACCGATCGGCTCTGCAGAGCAAGACTGTGCTGTCTAACCAGTCTTACCCAATAAAAACAGAGAAAAACAAACCTGCTGCCCTAGCATAAGATTGTAGCTGGTTTACAGCAGTCTCCTTTAATAAATCCCGTGTGATGTTGTGCTCTGTGGAGCAGCTGGGTGGTGGCTGTAGCTAAAGCCAGGTGATTTATTACTACTAATATCACATCCTTTGCAATGGATGTCTAATATTACTTGCACTTGAGGTGTTCTGCTTCCAGAGATGCACACCGGAAAACATGGCTGGAGTGCCTCTCCTCCCAGCTCAGATATTGATGGTCCCTTGCTCCAGGCTTGTCCCTGGGGCCTCCTGTGTTGCTGGAGCAGTAAGCAGTGCAGAGGGAGCACAGCCTGGGTTCTGTGCTGCTGGCTCTCAGGGACAGGACTCTCAGGAGGGGCAGGAGTTCACTTCTCAGCCACTCCAGAGGCATGCTGTGATTCAGGTATCACAAGATGGTGCTCTTGCACTTAGGGCAGACTGTTGAGTAGCTGAGGCCGTCACTGAAAAGGGTGCTACAGAGGTGGCTGCACACGTGCTGTAGCAGAGAGGTGAGAGCAGCATCTGCAGGGATTGCTGTCCTCTTGGCACACCAGACCACGGGTGCTAGAATCTCAGTGCTCTGTGCTTTCTAACAAAATCTGCATGCCCAGCTCCTAGCTGTTCCTTCTTCATTTCAGTATCACTTCATGCAGTGACACACATTGGAATGGTGCTTTTGTCACCACTGCATTCTCCGGTGATTCATGTGCGCACCAATAAAAATAGTACTAACTTGTACAAGGCCTTGCACAGTGAAAAGAATTGACTGCAGAAGCCATTGCTGAAAGCATTGCTTCAAAGAAAGTTTGAACTTGCTGTGGCATTCTGGCAAATAAAGGGAAATATGTTAAGAACAAAGCAGCTTTTCTCTCTCCCTCAATAGCATTTCTTATTCTTCTGGCTGCCCTATTCTGGTTTGAACAGCAGTGTGACAGCATTTGCTGTCATCTCTTGAAATGCTGTCTGAAGGAAAAAACGGCTTGGATTTTCTGTGATCTTGTCCTGTGAGGACGCTGTAAAGAACTGTGCACAGGATGTTCCCTGCTTGCTGGGAAAGACATTGTGCATGATGATGCCATTTCTATTTTAGCATCTGTTGGACTCCATAAATGCCACCGTACTGACAAAAGCAGCCTGCTGTAGTAACATTGAAAACACAATTGAGTCCAATTTCAAGTGCTTATTGGCAACCAAGTTCCTCAACAGGATTGTAAAATTCATATCATGTGCCGAGAATTTCAGTGCATCCTGTCACACACTCTGGAATTCCAGGTTAAGGCTGTAACTCATAAAAAAAGCCTGAAGTGCTCAAGCACGTCCACGTGTACAAGCAGCACACTGCAGTGGCTTTGGCTGTCCCTCAGTGTGCAGCAGCAAGGACATCCACCCACCTCAGAGTCCCTCATCAGCTTCTGCATGTCATTCCTTCTTCTTCTTGAATGCCAGTCCCTCAAATTCACCTTACAGTCAAGCCTTTCTCTCCCCTTTTCACATCACACACATCCCTGTGTGGGTGTCACTGAGCATGTGACCTGAAGGTAATTACACTGCATGGTTAGAAAGGTATATGCTTTTAGAGTCCCTCTTCTACAATACTGCGTAGACTGAAAGCTAAAGCACAACGCTGGCTCTCCTGGGGAATAGATCTCTTCTGGTTAAATATGAAGATAGTTAGTTTTCATTTCCATTTTGTTGGCAATTTAACATAAGCGTATACTGAACACTGGCTCTGAAATAACCAACACAAAACTTCACAGTATGTGAACTGGAGATTAATTTAAAAGTTCAGCTCTTTGTATGTGTTTATGCATCCCAGTGATGGAGCCAGAGGACAGTAAAATGGAGTATTTCTTAGAAGTGGGAGATAGCAGTTCCAGAAGAGGTAATGGCTACAGAACTGTGCCTCGAGACATTCAAGCTGGAGTTTGAGAAGCAGCATGAGAGAAGTGGTGGGATTTCCATCCTTGGAATGGGTCCTGAAAACTCTAGAAGAAGTACATCTGACCTGACCAAGTGCTGGCAAAGCTGCTTTAAGCTGCAGGTTGAACTCCCAGAGGTCCCTTCACACCAGCACTTGTGTTGGTTGTCTCACTAGGAATGCTCCTGTGGCAATGAAATGCTGATTCCTCCAATAGCCATGAAGGGTGTTGGGGCAATATGTTTTCCCTCTATGCTGCAAGCACACACAAGCCTGCAACGTGTCAATGGCAAGAAGAGAAGAGCATGCCACACGTGTGTGCCAGAAACAGAAAGCCACAGAAGAACTTGGCAAGCAGAGCACACTTACCTAGGGCTGGCACACCTAAGGCATCCACTTCTCCTTCTTTGCTTGGATCAAAGGCAAAGACAGCTCAGCTCTGCCCTGAACATGGGGAATGTGTTGCCACATTCAGTATTTTTTAAATACTCATTAAAAAAATAATAATTTATTTTTACCCCAATATTTGAGAGTTTAAAATTTTATCTGAAGGGTCAGAGCTGTTGTGCTGTGCAGATCCAGGGTGTGGAGACGTGACAAGGGACAGTGCCTCATTTGCTCTTGGACAGACAAGATCAGGGAGGAGATGAGTGGAAATAGATCTTCATAAATATAATTGATTCAAGTGATTTTTTTACAAATACAATTACTTCTCAGATTGTTCCTGCCAGATACAGAATCTGGTGCTGTAAGAAAAAGGAACACAACATAAAATGAGATAAAGAAATAATATTATATATAAATAAAATAACAGTAAATCATAGAATATAAATAATAACAATAATGCAAGCTCTTATGACAAGTAAATTTAATCAGACTAATTAATATATCTTTTGGGCATTTTAACCCTTTCCCACTAAAATGTTCTTACCTTCTGTACCAGGACAATAAACCTCATAATAGTTGGAGTTGTCTGAGTTCTATAGAAATTGATTCCAACTGTGCAGTCATTGCCAATGCAGTGACAATGCCCAATACTTTTCATATTTTGGGCATCAGAACACTTAATTTGAATATAATTCAGGAAGAAAATGAATGTAAACATCTTCCCTAAGACTATTTTAAAAATCAGGTTGTTATTTCTTGCCACGAATAATGAAAATTTGGTGGAGTGACATGTTTCTACACTCA
This sequence comes from Ceyx melanurus, assembly GCA_024611195.1. Taxonomy (NCBI): domain Eukaryota; kingdom Metazoa; phylum Chordata; class Aves; order Coraciiformes; family Alcedinidae; genus Ceyx; species Ceyx melanurus. The sequence goes on from JANHGL010008434.1 coordinate 12,622, forward strand.
TTCTGTTGTGATTCTGTATGCCCTGAGACTGCTGGAGTAATTTTAAATCAGACCTTGCTATCCAAAAGTAAAACTGGCAGGTAGCCTCTTGCTTCAGCTGCCAGCTGGTGTATGGTATTTGTGAGAGCAGTTGCTAAATGCTTTATAGTGACTCATAACTGATAGCTGCATATTCATGGCAGTGGACAGTGCTGTCACATTGACAGGTGCTCTGTTGTAGGGGAGAGACAGTTGCCCTCAGAAATTCAGCCTAGAACTCCTTCTTGAACTACTGTGGGTTTTTTAATGGGATGAAACCTGCTAACCTCACTGGAAAACTGAAAATCTTTTAAACCAGGACTCAGACCTTAGTCTCTGAGGATAAAAATGGAGTTTGGCAGTTAATTATGTTTATTTTTTCAGAATTAATTTCTGAGCTGGGTGATGCTTTTAGTTATTAGCTCAAAATTATCTAGGGAAAAATAGAATTTATTTATGATGTTGATTCCAGTATACAGTATACTGGTTGTTGACCTGAAGGCATTCCTGCCTTTTCTTGGGATGAGTTATGAAGAACTCTACACAATGAGCAAGATATTTGGCTCATGCATTTTCAATCTTAAAGAAGTCCTCACAGAACAACATTATTGGATTGAATTAAATTCAGGTATTATCTTAAGAAACCTTGCTAGGTAAGGGGTTTTTTTTGATGTAACTCCATCTATCAGTTCTTTCAAGAGCTGGAAAAAAACCTGAAAATTACCACACATTTAATGAAATTAAAAGGACTGTAAACCAGTCCTAAAGCACAAAATCACATGAAAATCATTGCAAAGACAACTCAGTATCATTGTTAAAACACTTATTTTGTTGCTGTTATCTTGTGTTTGGTTCTCGGTTGCTTTTGTTTGGCTTTGGATGATAAAATGGCCTTAATGGAAACATTGCAGCTGAAGTGACACGTGTGGGGCAGCCCCAAATTGTCCTCTGCTTTTCCATCACCTCTGCAGGAATAGCAGATTCCAGACTGAAGCTGCAGTCTGGATGTAGGGGCATCCAAGCCAAGGGGGGCAGCTGGAAAACAGCCACGTGGGGCAACACCAGAGCCTCCCGACAAACCCAGGAACATTTAAACATTCTCCTGCTTCTCCTGTGAATAATCCAACCTTACTGTAACTGCCTGCCTGGGGATTCTTTTTCCTCCTTCAGTTTCCACTAAGCCTTAGTAAACATAGTGAGATTCTAGAGGGATCTTTAGCAAAGCACTGCCTGTGCCACGTTCAGCCCCACGTCTGGTGGCAAAGGTTAGGGACACACACGCAGAGTGCAGGGGATGTTGCAATGAGGTCTCCTTACACAGGCACCTCTCTGCACTTTGGCCATGGGTAACATGGGGAGATAAGAGACAGAGAGGCTGCTGCAGGTACAGCCTCCTCAGGTGACCATTGACCCAGAACCTTGGTCCTCAGCAGATGCCTGAGACTGGCATTTCAGGCAGGGCTGAAGCCCTTCCCGGGCTTTCTGCTTAGGTTGCAGACAGCACTTCTCTGGCAGGGGTGCAGGTTACATTCCTGGGTACCAATGAGGGTCTCATCCTGAGGCTGCAGCAGCAGAACTGCTGGCACACACATTTAGCTGCACCTCCAAGAGGCTTCATGCAGCTCAACAGGTTTTGCACTGGTGTGTTTTACTGGTTTCCCTTCCCAGGAGAGTGAAGTACTTTCAGTGTGCTCGATACAAGGGGATGCTAAAGTTTGCAAAGACTAAGTTTCACTAAAACTCATCCAAACAAATGTGATAAAGGAAGTCAGTATGAAGTTCAGAGTTGTTCAGCTCAAATATTGATTTGTCTTCAACTCTTCTTAATATGCCTTCAACTCTCCCTAATATGCCTTCATCTCTCCTTAATATGCCCTCAGCTCTCCTTAATATGCCTTCATTTTCATCCAGCTCTTGCTTTTCTTTAAAGAAGAGAATGAAATTTGTCTCAGCTGTCTTTTAAAAACAAAATCTGCCAACTCTACAGGAAAAAGCAACAAAATCAGAGGGGTTGGAGGTGGCTCACAGGTTATATCTACAAATATGCTGGTTTAGCAGAGGCTGAATTTCTCAGGCCCCATGCAGATTTGGTCTGTCTGTGCCACCCACCCCGCAGCTGCAGCCAGTCCCACACGAGGCAGGTGTCAGGTGTGCCAGGGCAGCCTCACGGGCCTGCTTCTAGGAGGGTGGCTCTGAGGCCGGATGGGGCAGAGCTGTCTGGGTTTTTTTGGGGGTTTCACCTTGTGTAGAACCAAAAAAAGAAGGTGGGGAAGGTCTGTCCCACGGTGCTGAGGGGGCACAGCTCAGGGACAGCATCACACTGACCCAGCTGCAACCCCCTGCCCTGCCCTGGCTGCGGGAAGAGCTCCAGCCAGCCTTGCCCTGGCCGCTCCCAGCTTGGAAACCTCAGAACACCCTGTTCCCGGCTTGGGAACTGGAAACAAGCTGGCTCCTCCTTGCAGATCGGAGAAAGCCCTTCCACACCCCAAAGACGGTCCCTCCTGCTCCTCCCTGCCCCAGCAGCAGCCAGTGGCGGGAGCGATTTCCACCGCAGCTGCTGGCTCTCACTGAGGGAGCTGTTTTCCTGCTTGGGGCTGCTGCCTTCAGCCTCTGGAAATGGGAAATTCCAGCCTGAAACCGGGGGGAGTTTATTTCACTGACTGAAGTCCATCCCTTCAGTGTCTTCCAGCAGGAATTTGTCCTCTGCGAAGCTGGTGGGTTCTGGGGGTGGAAAAAGGAGCTTTGGAGGCAGAGGAGAGGAGGAGCAGGGCAGGTGAGATGGAAGAAGCAGAGGAGGAGCAGAGCAGCTGCGATGGAGGCAGAGGAGGAGCTGGGAGCCCATAGGTGAAGAGCCGGGAGCCCGTAGGTGAAGAGCAGGGAGCTCTGGTGCAAAGGGAGGAAAACCTGAGCGGGGCTGATCCCCGTTACAGGTGCTGACAATGCCCAGGGCTGTTCCACGGGCTGGGCTTTGCAGATGAGGGTTGGAATAAAAAGCCACGAATGGGGTTAAAAAGAGCAACCAGGAGAAAGTGAAAACAACCCATCCAATGACAGATTCCCAAAGGCACCAGCACAGCTGTTCTCCCCAGGGTGGATGCGCAGCAGCCGCCGGCACCGAGGCGCACCGCAAAGGCTCTGACTTTGCTCCCACGGCCAAGGTCGCGCTTCCCCCGCCTCCCAGCCCTCCCCTTCTTCACCTCGGGGCCGGGCATCCCCGGCTGGGGCAGCCCCGGAGCAGCCCCGGTGCCCTGCCCGCGGCCGGGCGGTGCCAGCGGCTCCCCGCGCTGCTGCGGGGGCTCCCGATTGGCGTGATCCGCACGAGGGGCTGGTCCTGCGGCTCGGCTCCCCTGCCTCTGACAGATGGCATTGTGATGCCAGAAACAAAACCGCGATATCTGATGCGTTGCGTTATCTTTCCAGGCAGCTTGGAGCTACAGCTGCAAACTGTGAAGTTTTCTCTGTGACTTCAAAACTGTGAGTGGAATTTAAACACCTACTTTTTTTATTAGTATTATTTATTTTTGTTTCTCTATGCGTGTGAAACTTTGCATGCAGTCTATATAAGTTTTTCCATACATAAGTTTATATATAAGTAGATGTTTTCTTTATCCAGCAAGCTGCTGCAAATTCTCCTAAGATGAAATAAGTATTGCTTTGGAAAACTTCTCAAAGTGTAGTGCCTTTGTGTACTAATAAAGGTATTCCATGAATGCAATTAGCTTAGCTGGAAGTGGTTCCAAATGCTCTTTCCCACTGGCAAATGTGACTGAGCAGGACTAGGTGCACTGAGGGACTCTCCTTGGAGTTACCAGCAAACGTCAGGCTGGGCTGTGTGTGTCGTGGACATCATTTGATGTTTGCTTCTGTGTGGAGAGGGACGAGGTTAAAACCTGCTGTTACCATTGTGTGGCACTGCTCTCACTGGGTGGACAATCTGTTGGCACCTGGTGTTAGTAATCTGGCCAATTAATGACCGAGAAATGAGTTTAAGAGAACATTGTCCACTAGGATGCAGATATTGTACCAAATTCGATCGGATTCCTTATCCTGGTGGTGGCTGTGTGTTCTTGAATAGGAATAATTCAGTGGTTTTTAATGGAAGGAGAGCTCTAGGGGCCAATACCTAGGTCAGGAGTGCAAACACGGGCAGGTATAGTGCAACTCCAGGCTTGTGTTACTTGAACTTTCTTATGGGCACTGTCCAGGATGGTCTAGAATGATACCCATCATCTTAAGATGTTATTTTAGGGATATATGTTGGAGCTTTTCTTCACTCATTAAATGTTACTAAAAGACGAGGTACATACTTTTAAAAAACCCACAGCTGTTCCAAGTGCTGTCTGGATTGTTACACAGCACTCTGGAGCTACCCATAACCATCTAACACCCTTCCCAACTGAACCTGTATTTTCCTTAGAAAGCAAAAAATGTCCTATTTCTGTGCTTTGCAAGCGTGTTGCATCAGTTTATGCTTTTATATTCTAAATCTAAAGATGATACGAAAAGAAAAATGAGTGGCATGTTACTGCTAACTAGGTATGGCCAAAATCCTGGGGACCCACCACCACTCGTTCTCCACCTGGGCAGCAGCACAAGCAGCACCTAGGAGAGGTGTGTGCATACGAGTGCATGTCTGCTGGATTACTCACAGCTCCTAACACGGGGCAGAAACCAACTTTGCACAACTGACTGTGAGGCAATTCAGTCCGTGGCCTGGTGCAAGGTAAATGTCAATATTTCTCCGACAAATGAACTGCTAGAGTAAATCTCTCCTGTTTTGCTACTCATAGGTCATTGGTTGCAGAGGTTTTGTTAGAGCATTGGGATCTCCTAAATCAGATTGACAGTATAATCAAGCCTAAATGAATCTAAACTTCTTGGAAGCAATACAGCGAGGATAAACTTTCATTACCTTAATTCCTTTCCTCTTAGCTTTTGTTGGCCACTCCAGCAGGGACACCCTGGGTTTGTCCAGCAGAGCAATACACAGTATTTTTTCCAAAGCTGAATTTGCCACTGAGAGAAAAATGCTCCCAGAGAGGACTTCTTAATTGATGTGGAGGAAATTCTGAATGTGTGATGAATTAGTGTTCTGTGTTGAACAAATTGTAGTATTTTTATTTCAGTAATGTTACATTCAATCAATTTTCTTTCCATTGTCTGAAACAGCAAATGAGGGTTTAAAAAAATCCAGGCACATACAGAAATGCTTTTCAGTGGTCTGTCCCTTAAGTGCTGGTAAAGACTTTAAAACTAAAGGGCCTCTATAATCCTTATAATGTAAAATATTTCCTCTTCACATCACATAGTCTTCTTCTTCTTGTTCCCTTAATTTGGCAGTCTTTTCTCCATCAGATATTGCTACCTAGAACAGAAGGGGCCAGATTCTCAGCTAGGCAAGCATGAAGAAGGAATAACTTGATGGAAGTCGAGTGACATGAGCCTGGATTCATTCCAGTGTGCCTGGAGTTGGAATGTGTCTCCACACATGCATCTGGCAGCCCTGCCAGGATGGGCAAGAGCTGCTGCAGTAGTGCCCGTTGCTTTGGTGCACTAAAAGATAACCTGGAGGTCTCTTGCTGTCCGTGTGCTGCTTTCTGGGATACTCTGGGACCTCCTGGAAGCTGCTGCCCCTGTTAGGGAAAGTTCTGCCTCTGATCTTTGATGGTTTAGGGCCCCTGGCAGTGCAGGGTTAATGGGTGGACGTGATGATCTTAAAGGTCTCCTCCAGCCAGATGATTCTGTGATAACCACTCTGTTCCCATAGCCACCTGCCCAGCAAAATAACTCCCAGGTCTTGATTGTGGAGAGGCTAATGGGATTATTTTGTACTATAGGTGGGGCTTCCTTTTGACCGCTTGGATTTCCTTGTTCTGGACTAGGACAGTACAGAGCTGCTGCCCTGAGGAGAGGAGAGGCTTTGTGTGACTGTCTGCAGACTCCTGCCACAGCTCCTGAAATTCGTCCAAAGCCCCAAACTGCCCATGTCTCAGGTGGGAGACACAGCTCATGCTGCTGTTGCTGCTCAGAAATCACTGGTTTATCCCTCCCTTGTCACAGCTAGAGAACTGAATTCTGTGGTATTTTTACCAATAGCAGTTTCTCTCTGCTAGTCAGAAATGCCAAAGCCACAAAAGGATCTGAAAGGGAGCACTCTGCCTACGGCCTGGGGTGAGGCTGCTTCCCTGGCTGCTCTGAATGGGAAACAAAACCATGCTCTGTTCAGATTTTAAGGAGTTGGTTGAAGTGCTCCTTGCTGGGTGGATTTCCAGGACACTGCAGTCTCTAAACATTCAGCATCACGAAGGGAAAAGCTCCAATGAAGCAACAGGCAGGGCAGAGGCTGCTCTTCTTTGGTACTTCACAAGTTCCTAGCACGAAGTGTGCTCCTATCTGCCACTGAAGTGGGGATTAGATGAAGCTCAGGCTCAGCTGAACCATAGCTAAAATAGTTTCTTTTCAAGTACTTTTTATCATTACTCAGATATTTTCCTGCTATGTGAACATTTTCAACAGCAACACAGTGTTAGTCCAAAATAACTTACTAAATTCTGTCTATACGGGCACAATGTTTACCAGTCATACAAAATATTCATGTGATGTTTGTAGCCTAATTACAGAACTTTTATGAAGATTGATAATATTTTACCAAAACTTTAAAGTTTTCAAAAATCTTCTGTTTTACAAGTATTTAGCATTCTGCTGCTGATGACAAGAATGCATCACAGGCATTACTTAGGAATAAATAGCTCCACCAGGAAACCAGAAAAAGGTGCCTGATATTTTTATTTTCTGAATGAAAATGATACTTCCACATATGCATTTGTGAGATGGGGATAGTTGTGCTGTGATAGTTAGTCAATAAGAGTTATGAAGGGGTAGAAACAGAAGAGAAGCAGTGGTTAGCACATAAAAAAGAGGCAATTTGAGGAGCTTTGTGAAGCTAGAGATAACACCTTGGCTGTGACACTGCCAATATCACTGTTTTTCCAGGCCTGAGAAGTATCACACTGTAATCTCATAAAATCTTTGTGAAATTGGGACCTTTGGGTCACCTGAGAGATGCTGTCCAAAAGCAGTGTGTGAAAGGAAGAGAGATACAGGGCAAAGGAAAGCACTGAAAAAACAGACTGGTGCTAATACTGCACAAATGCTCCTTGAAGCTGAAAATGAGAGTGCACAGAAGCTGGCAAGGGGAAGGATGGAGTGTGAGTAAGAGTCATGTTCCTCTGCTGTTGTTTTTTACCCTCTGCTCTCTGCTTCTTGCCGTAGGGGGAATGAATGAACTGTTTGGAAGACAAATTTAGTCACTTTAATTAATGCATAATACATTGTTTTGAAGACAAATTAGATTGCTTTAATTAAATTACTGGTTGTGGGTTCTCAGGAAAAAAAATATCCATGTGTCAAAGGTAGGTGCATCATTTGGGTTCACACACTTGTAAGGGGAATGCCCAGGGCAGGAGCAAAGCTACACTGCTGAGCAACACAGACCACAAGTTCACCATCACTACCCAGAAAAATCAGAGGCATCCCAAACACAGTTGATCCCAAAATCTTTACAACCACAACTGGATTTTTTTTCACCATTTAAACCCCAGCTGTTTCAGTGCCACCACATCATGTCCTGAAATCACAGCAGTGTCAGTGGTAGATCTGTTCATCACCTACATCACCTTTTCCAGCAGTTCACATATGGCACAGAACCATCATCTGCCCTGCTTTAGGTTATGTATATTCCTCTAGGAGTAAAGGCTAAGTGTCCTTCCCTATCATATTATTGTGGTGACACAAATGGAGTAATTAACTGTATATTAAGCAGAGATCATTTAAAGACCTAAGTTGTGAACAAACCAGGGGGACTGACTCCAGTATTTTGGAGTTTAGTCAGAGAGTCTGAAAAAATTTGTGCATCTTGTCTGTCGCCTCAGGCTGAAAGTTTAAAAATACCAGTCCATGCCTTTAACCCTTGACACTTCTCTTTACTTGCTACACACCTTTACACCTTCATGTCTTTACACTTCATGTCTTTACACTCGTCTTTATTCACCAAGCAGAATTTAGGCCCACCTAGTTCTAATTCTTGGAAACAAATGTGGATTTACCTTTTGTGCAAGGTTAGGTTCTAGCCTTGTGGTTAAACAAGACAATGCATCTCAAAAGAAAACCCAGGCAACTGAAATGGAAAATCATTAAAGTCAACATAAACGTTGATGATTTTTAAGCACTTTGTGAAGTTTTTGATGGGTGGCTGGAACAGAATCCAATTTGGCATTGAGCAGTGTTGCAAATCCACTCAACCTAGTGGGAACAGAATTAACGTACAATTAAAAATGCCTTCTAACACTTTGTAAAATTCTCAGAGAACTCCCTTCTGTGACTTTCTGCCTTTGAAACATCCCACACCATAGTGCAGCAGCAGCAACCACAAGCAGCTCAGGCTGGGGAGGAAAGAGGCTTCTCTGCCCATTATAGAGCGAGACTTCAGGCAGAAGGACACTTGAATTTGCTGGAATCTGGTGAGGGTTAAAGCATGAAACATTGTGAAATGCCATGAGAGCTATGATGCCAACATGGGATCAGGGTACCAGCCCCAGCAGAGCCCAACGTGCCCAGACACAGGCGTGAGGGTGCCTGCACTGTGGGAGTTGCATCATTTCACTTGCAATAATAGCTAGAGGTAAAGCTCCTCCATGCCTGCTGCACATCACGTGTGGCAGTGCACCTACCTGCTGTGCCTGCACTCCACGGCTTCTGCTCCACTGGCAAAAAAATACCTGCCACTTCAGCTTTGAAGTAACCCTGCTGGGCTGTGGGGCAGAGGTAGGGCATAACAGGTGGGCACCCTGGTCAGGCATGCTAAAACCAACCAGAATTTGCAAGCAAGGCAGTGAAAGTAACACTTCTCCTCACGACTTTGTCCCTGCACTGTCCCTTCTTCATATTTTGAAGTTGACTTCCATTTACTTCTTCCCCCACAACTTAAATTGCAAAATGCTTCTGACAGACATCTCCGTGGAATTGAGATGCTGCTCCATACCCGTTGCAAATGTAAATTAACTAATCTTGCAGGAGTAATTGACAGAAAAGTAATTTCCCTTTATCATGACAAACAGTATTGCAGTATGAGAGTAATAACTAAAATTTAAAGCAGTTATGAATTGTGCATTAGGGAGCTCTAGGCCTCAATATTACTCACAAAGAAATTTAAATTGCATTTTTTCTGCATCTAGCTGTTTATAAATAACACTGCAGTTACAACCACAACAGAAGGGTGTTGGTTTTTTTTTTTTGTCACCAATTTCTTATTGCCATTGACAGCAGAAATGAAAGATTTAGCTAGCTGACAGCCAGTGCAGTAACTAGAGGTTAACTAAGAGCTAACTAAGGGACAGTCCTGCTTGTGGTTTTGCTGTGGCTGTATTTACAACTCATCAGCATGATGGAGTACATCAGGAAACCTCTCTTGACCATGGCACATCTTCCTGGAGAGTTGGAGCTCAGGGTCTGGCTGCTGTTCCTTACATCTGGTTTACTGTGTGTGGACATGACACCTGTAAGGATATTTCATCAGTGCATCAGAGCAAGGTACAGTGCCCAACTCAATGGAAAGGAGCATCTAGACATTCCTAGAAACCAGGAAAAAATAATTGTAAGTAGATATAAACTAGCTTCAGTGCATGTACTAGCTCTGCTGCATGCTCCTCTGTGATAATGGCATCATTTTCTCTTTAACTGAGACCTGCATATGAGCTTCAGACTGAGAATAAATATTTTGAGTCAATAATTTTTTGATATAAATCTATAATTACCTTTGCAATATTGCTGGTATATCTACTTAGAAAGACTGACTTTGTTAGCTACATGATCATCTGGAATACTCTATTACAAAATGCATGGGGAGAACAGTGTCTGTGTCAGATTCTGCAGCTGCTGGGTTGTGTGTTTAATAACCTGCTAGATTTCAGACCCTGCAGAAATTAGTCACTGAAACTCTTCTTCTTTTAATCAATCCCCAGGTTAAAGAAATGGACAAATTAATCTTTCTTTGAAGCTAGGTTCACAGAGGTTTCACCCTTGCCTAGGATTTACATAATCTCAAAGTCTGTGTCAGCAATCTCTGTTCCTCAAAAATACTTGAAAAGTTGTGATTTTAAGGTCACATCCTTAAAATGTACGTCTCCGTTCCCACTAGAGGGAAACTGCACACCAGCACAGTCTGGTGTGTTTCACAAGGATCAGAACTCCAGGGACAAGAGATTTGTCTTACAGCTGGTCAGGGCAGGTTCTGCAGCTGCCTGGAGGTGGAAAAACAAAAGAGTGTTTTTATTTTTGTGTTGTTAGAGAGCAGGGTGGGTCTGTACAGCTGGACAGACAAGGGGCAGATGTAAGTCAGGGCTGTTTCACAGATTCACCAGATGTCTCCTGGCCTTCCTGCAGGTATGGCAGTGAGAGCAAACAGTCCCCAGCTCTGCCCACAGGGAAGACTTGCTATGGTAGGAGAACTTCTCCTTAATTCTTATTTAATTCTTTTTCATAGATGCCAATAATTTCACAGTAACCATTCTCTGCATCAGCTCATTCTCCTGACAAAGTGATCCGCCAGTGCCTGGCTTCTCATTCTTAGTAGGATCTTTGCTGCTGTTTGGTCCATCCCCATCCTTCTGGTTTGGTTTCCTCTGTAAAAGGGACACGGGGTGGTGCTGCTCTGCCTCAGCCCAGCAGCCCCTCCATGCCTCAGGGCAGATGTCAGGTGTTCCCTCCTGCCCTGTGCACTGATGGAGAGGCAGCCTCAGCCCAAAATGAACCAGCACAGATCTGCTCTCACCAAACATACGCTTCTATGCCTTGCTTATGTGAGCCAGATATTGAAATCCCAGCACTTGGGGCTGGTTTCTTCTTATTCTTAGGGTAATTATGAGGGTGACTCAATTACGAGCTGCAGAGCAAGCAGGACACAGACATTTATGGCACCAGGCTTTGCCACTTCACTTCTTGGGGAGAAAATCCAGTTCTGATGTGGCAGGGAAGCAGCTTATCATCATGTCCCTTGGGAAAGCTGGCTGAGTTGAGCTGCTGGTGGAGCTCACCTTCAGTGCCTGACACTCAGACACCCAGTCTGCCACCAGGGCAGGGCTGGCCCCCTGCTTTGAAAACACACTCAACACAACACCAGCAGCAGCACGGAGACGTTTGGGGATGAAATCAGCATCACTGATTTTTATGGAGACATCCCATAAACCGTTTGGCTGCTGCACCCCCCGTGGGCTGTGAGCAGTCACCAGAGTGCCCAGCACTGCAGCCCTAGCCAGCAGACTGGGTCACAGGCAGTGGCAGTGTGTGTGGGAATAAATACCACCCCGGGGACGTGGAAAGGTGTTATTAAAGCCATAAAGATAGCAGCACTGCTCCTAAGCAGACAAATTTAGTGAAGTATCTATTACTGCTAAATGGCAAAATTATAGCCGTACCACTATGGAAATGGCAGTGTAATTGTGTAGAGCACTGTGTAACCAGTGCAATTCATAGCCATTTCCTGCACTCCAATTAAACACAACCGACTACTGCTTGACACCTGAAACATTAGCATCATATTCGTGCCATATGGCTGGCATTTTCTGTGCTTTAGAGCTGTCACTCTTGCTTCTTGTCAGCTGCTCACGAGAACTTGCCAGATAATATCTGCACCACTGCCAGAAATGCCTGACAGCTGGTGTAGTGCTGGTTAAACACCCTGGCATGTTTCAGATTTGAGTGCTCCCATCTAGGCATCATAGAGCTGGTTCTTGGAGCAGATGTTTAGCTTTGTTTTTATATTAACTTCAGTCTGCTTTTATGGCAGTGGTGTGTTTTTATGCCCCATCATGCTGCTGCCTTGTGTGAAGGAGCTTAGCAGCACCCTGGCTTTGATAGCCTTAATGATCTCACAGGTCTATGGCAATCAACAGTCATTCTGTGTCCTGAGGGACCCAGACTGTCAGTGGACATCAGTCACAGGACAAACGTGGCTTTATAGCTGGGGAGGGGGCAGCAGGGTCTATACTGGCATCCAGCCCTGCACCCAGAGAGCAGCTCTGGGCACTGAACTCAGCTTCAGCTTGAAGGGTTTGAGCCACTGCTGGAAGCAGGAGGCGAATTTTGGGCTGTGCTAGTGACTAAACCAGGAAATCTCTAACATCTTCTGTGTGAAAATCAGTCTGGACTCTTAACATGCTGAAATCTGTGTAGCTGGGTGATTTACATACTGTGATTTATGATGAGCCAGGCACATCAACACCAATGAATTAAACAAACATCCTCTTTCATAAACAGTCTGATTTTATGGATATCATAAGCAGTTCCCTTGGGGCTGTGAGTTTAAAAGGCTGATTTACACCTTTGGAAAAGAGGACTCCTTGCTTTTTCATTCTGCTCCTCTTTCCTTGGAGACAAGGAATTATCTTACTTTTTGATCCTTCAGGTTCACTTGCAAATGAAGCCACTACCCAGTTAAAATCCCATGTTGAATTTTGAGACACTGTGATGGAGGGCACTTACTGAGAAACTCCCAAGACATCCTTTTGTCCCCACATGGCTTTGCAGGGGTAAAAATGGGGAGAGAGGAGTGCTGAAGAGACCTCTGCCCCTTCAGAAGTGGGAAAACTCTAGGCTGCTTTATATAGGGCAAAACATAACCTAATACACATCCTTTTTCCACAGAGGCTTTTTGATTTGTGTTACCTTTTGGCACAGCCTTTCTGAACCATGGCTCCCCTGTTTTGGCTGTCACACAGGCACACAAGACAGAGGGGATGGCTGCCTGAATCAGCCTCCCATCTCATGCAAGACAGAGGGATGAGCAGGCAAATGGAGGTAATGGGTTCATGCTGTAGGAAGCAGACTCACCAATGGCAGATGACTATATATTCCTTTTTGCCACGTGGGATGCATCACCATTAGATATTCAGATGGTGGTTTGTGACTCTCATTTTCTTCCTGTCTGCATATGCAGACTTACTCAGATGGAAGGAATGTAGGCAGAGGAGTCACGGGCTGCATATATCAGACGGCAGATTTGCACAGTATTTATTCTTTTCAGACGTTCCCACCCCTGTATTGTATCCCTGCAAATTACCCATCCTGGAGAATGGGTGGAATGAGATTAGAAAGAAGACGAGCTGCAATTACTCACTGAGGACGAATGGGATCAAGTGGGGCCTGCAGCTGGGCCTGTCAGCATCTGGTTTGTGTGAGCACAGAGGATTTTATCCTTGGCATTAGCTGTAATAGGATAAGCGAATTTTCTCTTTATTGTATAGCCTTTTACCCACATTAAAAATCATTACTAAGCTATTATCTATTACATAACAGCTGGTATCACTTATTCCAGTAAGGTGCTATCCATATGAAGTCCCTGAGCTGTAAAAAAACCTCTGTGATTCAGATGGAAATAAGCATTATCTTTGATGAGGAATAAAAAAAAAAATTACTTTCTGCCAGAGAGCTGCATCAGGATGCTCATAATGCCTCCTCACTGTCGTGGGATCCAGGGCAGGAACAAACAGCAGCCCATGCATTTCTCCATCCAGGCTCTGCTCTTTTCCTCAGTCCTTAAAGCTTCTCCTCACCACCAGTGTCTGCACGCTCGTTCTTGAAGTACACAAGCACATGGGGTAATTTTAATTAGTTTAGGTGCCTGGTACATCCCTTTACATCTTCTGCTTCGCATTTGGACACCGTTGCTAGTCAGGTCATCAGACAGTTTAAGGCCACACAAGAGGCAGGACAGAGCTGAGATGCTGTTGGGAGGAGTATTGCACTGGTTTTCCTCTCCCACGTGCTCATTGAGAGTGAGGTTTTGAACTCAGAGATAAAGGATTATCATGCCTGATTTTTATTTTTTTTTTATCTGTATAATCCTTGGACCACAGTGTTGTAAATATTTCATTCTACACACAGTAATTTAGACTAAAGATTCAGCACAACAAAACCAAAGATGTTGGCTATCAAACTGTGATGTTCTGCTGAAAAAAGAGAAAAGACTAAAAAGAATGACACAAGTAGGTGGTCCTGGAGACAAAACATGTAGTAGAGTGCAGCTCATTACTCAGTAACGTGGCACACAAACATGTGATTGTAACCCATCATTTTTACCACCACCTCAAACAGGATGATAACCAACTTGCAGGGACATACAGGTACCTGCAGTCCTAGGCAGTAAGTTCCTTGCAGCTCAGGACATTGCAGATCTGTCGTCTGCAGTGTTCCATTTATGTTCCTTAGTTCAAGAATGTGCATTATTTGAAGGAAATCAGTTCAGTGCAGAGATAACCAGGAGCTGCTTTTGACCACGTGCCAGGCAGCAGGTCAGGAAATCAGGTTTGCACTTCGTAGTCTTGATAGGTTTAACTACAGGACTCTTCCTTCCTTCCTTCCTTCCTTCCTTCCTTCCTTCCTTCCTTCCTTCCTTCCTTCCTTCCTTCCTTCCTTCCT
>JANHGL010008435.1:0-17020 GCA_024611195.1 Ceyx melanurus
GGCTAAAGAGCCCCAGCTCTCTCAGCCTCTCCTCAGCAGGGAGATGCTCCACTCCCTTCAGCATCTTGCTGCCCTGCGCTGGACTCTCTCCAGCAAATCTCTGTCTTTTCTGAACTGGGGTGCCCAAAACTGGACACAGTATTCCAGGTGGGGCCTCACCAGTGCAGAGCAGAGGGGGAGAAGAACCTCCCTTGCCCTGCTGGCCACACTCTTCTTCAGCTACAAACCCTGGCAATGTGGCTTCTCTAGTCCCCAGAAGCTGTCATTGCAGGCAGCAGTGTAAAGTGTCTCTTGCTTGTCCTGGGTATCATCTATCCTGCCTGGTGAGAAGCCTCCCTGACACCCTGAGTGCCAAAGAAGGGAAAGGAGCTCTCTCCAATCTGCAGACACACAGGAGAAGCAGCTGTCTGCCTGGAGAACACTGAGGTTAGTTCTTCCCATTCATGAAGATACAAAATCCTGCTAAGCAGGGCCCTAAGTGCTGTCACTGCTGCAAACCCCCCAGTGTCACTGGGGCTCTTTCCTGTCAGCCTGAGATCTCATTCAGCACTTTGACACACTAGAAATGGATCCAAGAACCCCCACTTCCAGGAGCAGCTGCTGAAATCAGAGAAGTGAATGGGAAATTGCTTTTTCCAAAGAAATTTTTCTGTTGTTAAAACTGTGCCTGTATTCACAGGTTGGTTTTAAGCCACAAAGCAGCTGTAGGTGCTGTAAGAGGTGAAAATCTTCTCTCTAATTTCTCTTCCTTGAGTCTGATACTGCTTTGGCTGCACAACTTTGGCACGTGCACCTTGTCTTAACCTCCCTGCCTGTCTTGTCTGAGCATGAAACATGCTGCTAAATGACAGGATGAACAATTCCAAGCTAATTTCAAGCTGCTGTCTAATGAAATCAAATCTGCAAAAGCAAGAGTCTTAACAGTCTCTTTCTGTGACTGAGCTATTAGAGTCTACCTTGTTCTTCTCACCCAGCTTCAAAGTGTTTCTAGAAATACAGAATATGTGTGCTTAGCCTTCACAGGCCCCTTTCAAGCTGCAAGAATAAAGGAATATAGATGTGCTGACCTGATTTCTCCCACAGCTGTTCTAATAAAGCAAGAATAAGGTTCATAAACCTGAAAAGTTCAGATGCTTTGCATCCCTGCCTCTAGATTTTGGTCTTCCAGCTCAACTGTTACAGTGGAAATTGCCACTCATGACTGTGTCTGAGTGTCCTGCAATGACAATATGCCTCACAGAGAGGATTCTAGTATTTATTTTCCATTTTCTTCATAATCCACTCCTGGGACATGTTTCCAGCTTTGCCAGTCCCTCACATTTCAGAAGGTGGGCACTGCAGGTGAAACTGTTCCTCTCCCTGAGTCCTCAATGGCTAAGAAGAACCAGCATTTACTAAAACATAAAAGACATCTGAAGCTTCATCTTGTTGGAAAATTCTTGGCTAGTTGAATTTTCCCCTTCCAAAGGAAACTCCAAAGCCCAGTGCTCTCAGTGTTCAGTTTGTAATGGTGATGCAATAGCAGTTTTTGTGAGACTTGGGGTATTCTTGGCCCCAATCCCCATCCTTCCAATATCTGCTGTGGGCCATCTGGTTGTTACCCTTCGCATAGCAGCATCTTATGCAGCTGCTTTGATTGTGATTTTTTTTCCCAAGGAAATGAGTTTATGTGGTGATGTAACTGCACTGATATCCCATTAATATTGTGGAAGACAGAGATTGCAAGGATTACTGCATTTCTATCTCCTCCCTGGGAGTTAGCAAGGACAGCAGGGAAGGGAGACCCAGATTAATGTCCTCACTGGGGAAAGGATGGGGAGTTACACAATCTCTTTGACCAACAAATCTTGTATGCAGTTCCAGAGCAGCACCTGAGGTGTCTCAGCTGGGAGGGAGCTGTAAGGAGCTGGAATTGGTTTATATTCTTTATTGTGGGACATCAAGGCAGATATCTCCCACTGTCAGTACTCACTTCATGTCCCTCAAACAGTTGGAAGATCCTTTCTTAGCTCTCAAGACTTCAGGCATGGAATTGCAACCAAAAGAGAGCAAGAAAATGCAGGAGGTCTTAAAGGAAAGGAAAACAAATTAAACTACACTGCAGAAAACCACAAAGGAAATGGCAGGTTTCCTGTTATCCCATATTTGTGTGCATTGCAGCTAGAAGGGTTTTTGCTAAATTTTATTTTCTTACTCGTGGAGCTGCAACTTTATGATCAACTTCTGCACTGTGCCACTTGGAGCTGTCAGGATTCCCCTGCCAAACCAGATCTCTGCTCTGATGTTGAGATTTTTGCCTTTCCAAATTGCCAATAACTGGTATTTCCAAATAAACTCCCTCTCAGTGCTTCTGAGGTCATAGTTCAGACATGAAGGAAATTCTGACAAAAGCAACTTGACATCAGAATAGCTGTGATTAAGAGCAGGAAAGAGGATTATACCAAGAAGCTGGAAAGATTAACACTTCCAAGTGGATATGAAGTGGGCTTCTTGCCTGACACAAGTAAAATTCTAACCAGAGAAGATCTAAGGAGAAAAAGTGGGGTTTTTTTCTGACATATTGGTTGCTGAGCAAACACATGAGACTTGAAAGACACGTGCATGCAAACTGAAATGATTTGCCTTAGAGACCTTTGCTCCAGGAAACATTGCTTCCAGATGAAGTTGAAAAATTCAGCCTTGTTGTCATTTGTAACCTTGCTTTCTTTCTCTTTATGGGAGAAAATGGATTAATTTGTATTTGAAGTTTCACAGAGGGGAAGGAGAAATGGAAAAGAACAATGGCAACAATCGCCAGTGCTTGATGTTGAGGTAAAAAATACTTCTTAATAGATAATTTTCAGTTAACCTAACCCTAAAAAATAAGACTGTTCTCTTTTGAGATGCTGGAAATGGTTAGAAGAATTTCTTGTTGACCCTTGTGATGGGTTTATGCATTGAAGCATGAACTTTGATTTCTTCCTTTTGACTGAAGAATCATTTTGTCTGTAAAACTGCAGCAGTAGAAATATCACCCTCCATTTCTCCCAGATTTTCAGCATTTTACTCCATTTTCTCCTTTTAAATTTGGGGAAAGCATGGAGAAATAGGATGGATCCATTTTTACATCATCAATTTAGCTTAGTCTCAGCCAAAAGCCTGGCCTAGTGCTCAGTGAAAATCGATGGGGTATTTAGTATTATATGTTCTGTCTTCTCTCAAGTCACATAATCTACATTTTTTAACATCTCTTGCCAAATTAATCAGTTCACACAGGATTTTCCCTCAGGTACTTCAGAAGTCAGCTACAGGTAGTGATTGCCTTCATTTCTGTTGAGGACTGGCAGAGGAAGACCATCATATCTATATTTAAAGGAAGAGAGGATGGTGGGGAAGAGAAACCAATAAATTATAGAACCTTCATTTCAACTTTACTCACTGGAAAGTTACTGGAATAAAAAACCCCACAACTACTTTTCAGCATCTAGGGGATAATAAAGTGGATGTGTGATGAAGAGTTGGCAACAAAACAGCCTGGTTTCCTCTCTTCTGAAGATAACTGGCCTAGCAGATGCAAGATGAGTCACATCCAGTACATCTTGACCTGTGTAAGATGTTTCACCCTGTCCAAGGTAGCACAGAGCAGCATGGCCCAGGTGGAATTAGAGCAAGACAGACTGCAGAACAACTCCAAGAACCACCACCAGCAGCACAGGATCAAACTGGAAGGTAACATCTAGTGGTCCTGCAGGATTTTGCTTCAGGACCAGCACTGTTCCCAGTTGGGATGACACAGTCCATGGAATGGGAGGATGACATCAGGCTTGGGGATGCTGCAAGCACTTGGGAAGATGGCCTTAGAATTCAAAATGACCTTGGTGATTTGGAGAAATGGCAGGCAATCAGCAAATTCAAGGGAGAGAAGTGGAAAGCACAAGCCTTGGAATGGCAAAATGCAATGCCCAGGCAAAGAGAGGTGAAGGATGCCCTAGGAGTTGTAAGAAAGGAGGTGACCCCAGGCTGGAGAGGGGCTGAAGAGGCACTTCACTTCTTCACTTCTTCACTTCACTTCTTCACTTCTTCACTTCTTCACTTCTCCTCACTTCACATCTTACAGGAGACATGGACCGACTCCCAGTCAGACAGCAGGAAATCTAAGCAGAGCTCTGGAGAAACAGGACTTGTGAAAAGGTGGAAAAATGATATTTATTGAGTCTGGAAAGACAAGATTTGGGGAAGGGCAAAAAAGTAGCCTATGAAAAAGTGTAATACATACTATCAGGTTTAAAAGGAAGAGTGGTGATCTAGTTTTCTTCTTAGGTTCCAGGGAGAAGTGAAGGTGCAGTTTTGAGCAAGAGCTCATTTGCACTGTTGGCTTCAGTAAGAATATCCAGGGAAACTGAGACACGGAGAGATGAAAGCCACAGAAATTAATGACACACCTAACTCTGTCCTTTGTAGGTACAAATGTAGCCTTGACATTGAGATGGCAGTTAAATGCCTATATTATATCATTTGTGCCTGTTAGCCTATTAATTGCCTCATTGGAAACACTGAGTAATTGCAGGTACAAAATACATGTGAATAAACTAAAATTTGATCCAGATCCTGTTTATATTACTGTGGCATTCCCTGGGATGGAAGTGCAATATAAATTCATAGTATTACCTGTCAAAAATCTATCACCTCTTCTCCAGCCACTAGAATATCTGTCCTTCAAGAAATATTTTTCCTGCCAATCACACGATAATGAGCATAATACAGCTTAAATTAAATTGCCTACTTTTTTAATATCAGAATGATCTCCACTTGCATGATATAAAGGGACAGAGGTTTTTAATATTTCACTCATGTAAAATAAATAGTGTAATATAATAAACTATCCTAGAAAGTGAGATCATGTAATGCAATATAATATGACACATATGGAAAGCACAGCAGCCATTTTCCCCAGAAGATATGACATGCTCATGGATATGTATAATCTGATAACACCAGGAAGGGCAAACTCAACAGCCATGCAGCTCACAGCTGTAAGCACTGCAACTGCTCTAACAGGGCCACTTTTAATTCTACTGTTTGAGAAACAGTGAAGAAATGATCAGATTTTCTTCCAGGCAGTTGCTGCTAATTTCTAGTTAAATATCAAAGGGAGAGCAATAAACCAGTGAGTGTGATTTAATTAGGAATCCTCACCAAAAAGCTGCATCTTCAGGAGGATTGAAATACCTAAGTGGTATCTTTCAAAACTCATATTGGGAGAGCATTGCAGGATGCTGGAGTGACACAGGGGTGTGGGGGGCTGCACTGTCCCAGCTGTGCACAAAGGCAGCTCTGCTCTCAGGGCTGGAGGAAAGTCTTCCTCTTGTCCTATGGAATGAAGTCTTCCTCTTGTCCAGTGGGAAAAAGTCTTCCTATTGTCCAATGGAAGAAAGTTCCTGGAAAAAAGCAGGAAACCTGGAAAAAGCTGCAGGGAAAAAACCTGGAAAGCTGCAGGGGTGGCCCTGACAGAGCAGGAAAAGAATCACTGCTCCTCTGACTGTGACAGAGACAGGAGGGGGCAGAGAAACTGCCCTGTGTGCAGGAGCTGAGTTCTTTCACTTGCAGGGGATTTAAGAGGCAGTCACCTGCCTTTGCAGCTTCTGCCAAAACAAGGCAGGAGGTTTTTCTGTAATGACAATCCCCACACACCATTAATTTCAGGAGGTGATGCTGCAGCAGCAGTACCCAGGCATTTTGCTATGAAGAAAAACTGAATAAACTAGAAAATCGTGAACAGTGAATTGGAAAACAATGTGTCAAGGACAATAAAACTTGGGATTTTTGCTTTAACATTTATTGAGTATTTCAAGAAAAGCTGGAGTGTCTGGACAACGTGATTAATTAGTATGAGCTGCATTCACTGTAACTCTTCATTTTTTTTTCAAAGAAACACTTCTGTGGTTATATATCCCCATTTTGTTTTCCCACGAGACACATTTCCAAACGTGTGCTGTTTCTGATGCAACACCACATCAATCTGATTATCTTGTACATCATAAAACACGCCCTAAGTTAGAGCACTGCACAGATATTTATTTAGAAGGACACCTTTGATGCTGTGTGAACTAAACACATTTTCCAATTCTGCTGAAAGAGAAGTGAAATTCCCTGGCATTGCAATCAATCCTGATCCACTGCAGGAGTCTGGGCTCTGCCAAGTGCCATCCTAATCTATTTCCAAATACAGGCTTCCAACTAGACAGTCAATACACCTGGATTAGCTCTTTGAACAGGAATTTTCTGAAAGGAAATAAAGCACAAAGCCTATTTTGCTGATCATTTCAATTAAAAGAGTTTTACAACTTGTTGAAGAATACCATGTCCATGCCACTCCCATGGGTTTGAACTCAAAGACTCCTTGGACAGGCTTTGAGGACCAAATAATGGAATTATTCCTGAGTCTTTTGTATGGATACCAATGACTACAACAGACAGTAATATTTCTGAAGCAGTGTTTCAGACAGTTTGTCTGCATCTCAGTGAACACAGACCATGAGTTTCTTACACTAAAACAGAAGATTTTTTCTATCTTTCCTGGTATTGAGCAGTCCACTGTGTTCATTGAGAAACAATAGAGAGAATATACTTTATGCCACTGAGAAAAATAAATAGAAAAATGAATAATAGAAAAATCAAGTGTTACAACCTACCTTTGACAAAGCTTGTCCTTCTCAGGTCTCCTGTCATTTGCTACAGCAGCACAATTTCATGCTGCTTTCCACGTGTGCTTCTGGGCAGTGAGAGCAACAGGCACTTCAGCAGCTCCGGCCTCCTTATCCACAGCTCACCCTAAAGAAGAAGTTGTGTTTGTGTTAGAGTATGTGGATGCTTTCAGGATAAAGAAAAGACATCAACCCAACCCAGTCAGAACAGTCTTTGGCTGGTGAGCTGTCCTCTCTCAGTACGTGAGTGGGCCCAGTGATCCCTGAGGTGAGGCACAGGGATGGCTTCAGGGGTGGGGCCTCCACCCCCTCCCTGGGCACCCTGGGCCAGTGGCCACCCCTCTGCTGGGAAACAACTTCTGCCTCAGTTCTCATCTCCAGCCACTCCTTGCTCATTCCAAACCATTGCCCCTTGGCCTTTCCCTGCAGGCCTTTGCAAACAGCCCCTCTCCAGGCTTTGGAGCAGCTCCCTTCAGGCACTGGCAGGTGCTCTAAGGTCTCCCTGGAGCTTCTCTTCTCCAGCTGAACACTCCCAGCTCCCTCAGCCTGTGCTGGGAGCTCTAACCCAAGCTCCCCTGGTTGGACAGAGGGAACAACAGCCCACGTTTCATGTTGAGGGGTTGGCAATGAATAATGTATGTGCTGGGGAAACAGTTGTCCCTTTTTGTTGTGAGGCTGGGAGGTGCTTTCCCCATCCAGCATTCCTAGTGGAAATCAGTCTGCATGAACGCAGAAGACACTGTACAATGGGCAAGTCTCCAAGGGGGGACCAGTAACCCCCCAAAAAAAGCAGCTGAGATGCAAACCCAATATTTTCTGTAGGCAAGAAGGCTGACATTGATAAATGGAACCAAAGCACCCAGAGAAATGTTAGCAGGCTGCAGGTTCTGATCTGCTGCTGTTTGGAGCTGCCATGTAAACGGGTCCCTCATCTCAGCTGCACCACCCTTTCAAATTACTGTTAATTAAGTAATAATCCCTGAGAAATCTGTCATTGCCAACAGTTAGGAACTGCTTTATTATGTTAGCCCCAGGCTATTAATTCTCAAACACAATGGCCACTAATTGCAATAAGAACTCATTTCCCTGGAATTACACAGGCATTTGCTGTCTGGCTGGGCTGCACAGGGTTTGTTTTCAAACTTTCAATTCATCTAACTAGAACACTGGTCAGCCAGAAAAAAAACCCAAACCCCTTATTCTCTAATCATCCTGCACAGAAATCCCCATTAACAAAAAGAAAGCTGATCTTGGTTAGCTTTTGCTGGCATTTTGATGCAGACAACAACAGCAGAGGTGATAATCCCTGTAAACAATGCATCAGCTCCACAGCCAGCCAAGCCAGCAAAAGCTTTTCCAATCAGAGTGAGCTTTGGATCACTCCCCACACTTCAAGAACAAGGGGGGCTGTCTGGTGTTATCCAAGTTTCCATTAGGGCTCTTCTGGAATATGATATTTAATATGATATAATTATATATATGTTATATAATGCAATAAGAAAGAATTTCTGGGATGGCAATGATCAATTTCTTTTTATTATTTCTTTTTATTATTATTTATTTTATTTTTTACATTTATTCCTGTTGGTTGTTTTTAGTGTGGATAAGTTAGGTGGCCGTAAGAGTTATTGTTAAAGAGATAAACTGACAAAATTAATCCAGAGGCAAGGAAAAAATAATATTCCACCTGGAATTTAAAGTGATTTGCTCCCCAAACACTTTTCCCCTCAGCTCAGGAGGAGAGTATGAGGAAAAAGCCTTAAAGAATAGCTGCCATTATTGCATTTTAAAAGCATCCACACGACAATTTAAAAAGAACTGCCATTTCAGCTAGTTCTTAAATAACCTCTTTCTTCTTCCACACTCATGTAATATATTTCTTTCACCTTTTGACTAGCACTTCGGGTTTTTTTTTTTAATAAACTTACACGCACATTTGGCAGGAAATTATATTTTAAACTGCTTCTCAGGGGCATTTTACCCTAACACTTTAATTTGAGGTGAATTAATGTTGAATCCAGATATGCAGAAATACAGGGAGAGGAAAAGAAGGAGTGAAGGAGGAGAAAAAAAAGAAGCAGAAGCAGCTCAGCTTGTACCCAGCTCCAAACACACTTACCTTCAATGGACATTTCCAAAGCAATCTCTCAGTAACTGTAATACCAGAATTATTCAGATACTTCTCAAGCACCCAGAGCAGCAGAGTTACCTGCTGGGCTAGACTCAGAGGAGTTCCCTTCCCTTCTGTTCCCTTCTCCCCACCAGTGCAGTTTGTTTTCAAACCCTTCAACACTGGAGAGGTCTTTATGCTTTGCTTTTGTGGTTTTTTTTTAGGTCCTCATCTCCCTTTTTTTTTTCTCCATGAAGATGAGAATGGGCTGGTGCTTCAGCCAGTATGTCTGTCCATGCCTGAATGGGCTTGCAGAAAAGCTGGGTCTCCTTTTGTCTGGCCCACATGGCTGCTGTCATTCCGCCCTGCTGGGCAAGGCTTGTCTCTCTGGGGGAGATGTCCAATAATTGCCAGAACAAATTAAACTGGGGCTTATCTGTTCCCCTCTCTTTTCAGTTTGAAAATGGAGGAACAAGACCCAATTGAACTGGTGACAATAGAGCAGAGAGCTAGACTGGCTAGGGGTGTTGTGAAGGGCTGCTGCAGACAGCAGAGGCAGGACACTGCTCTGAGGGGGGAGGTGATGCTGTGACACAGGAGAAAATGTGGGTTGGGAGGCTAAGAGCAGCCACCCAATTACCACTGTCACAGGAGGAGTGAATAAATGGGTATTTCTGATCGTACTGGTGTGGACTGGGAAACCCAGAGAGGCAGAGTGGGCAGCAGTGTGTGAAAAGGAGACGTGGGTGGAAGGGGCTGCCCAGGGAGGTTGTGGAGTCTCCTGCTCTGGAGACATTCCAGACCCGCCTGGATCTGTTCCTGGGTGACTTGGTCTAGGTGCCCCTGCTCTGGCAGGGGGGTTGGACTGGATGATCTTCTAGGGCCCTTCAACCCCTGACACTCTGTGATTCTGTGGTGTATTTTGAAAAGCAGAAATGAAGTGTACAATGCATTTCAGCTATTCCCCTCGTGGATACACAGCTGCTTCCCTCTCCTCACCCTCACAGACACTTCTCTTGACCAGTGTGGTCACTGCTATCAAATGGGAATATGTCAAACATCTTCCAACAAACCATTGTCAGTCAAACTCCATGTGAGTCACTGTAAACTATATTCTCAAATACCCCTCTGCCTCATTCAGGCTCTTCCAACCCCACAGCCAAGTGAGAAACTAATGGTGAAAAAATTTCCAGCAGTCCTTAGTGCTGTCAAGTTACCTTCTCTTTTTCTCTCAAGCTCTCATGTGCCTGCTTCACGTCAGAAAACCAAGAAGGAAGTGTGACACAGTCATTAATGATTTACAGGAGATTGAACTCCAGCTTACTGGAACTGGATGCAACATTTATTGGTGTCAGTGGAAAGGGGAAGAGCAACTGGCATAATTTACTTGGACATTTGACAGTGTCCCGTGTGACATCCTGGTCTCTAAATTGGACAGACGTGGATTTGATGGATGGAGAAATAATTGGCTGGATGGTGACACTCAAAGACTTGCCATCAGTGGCTCAGTGTCCAACTGGAGACCAGTGAAGAGTGGTGATCCTCAGGGATCAGTACTGGGCTGGGTGATATTTAACATGCTTGTTGGTGACATGGACAGTGTCACACTCAGCAGGTCTGTGAACACCACCAAACTGAGTGGTATGGTTGAAGTGATGGAGGGAAGGGATCCACCCAGGGGGACCTTGGCAGCCTGGAGAGGTGGGCCCATGTGAGGTTCAACAAGGCACTGGAGACAGGGCAATCCCAAGCATAAATACAGGCTGGGCAATGGGTGGATGGAGAGCAGTCCTGAGGAGAAAGACTTGGGGTGCTCCTTGAGAAGAAGCTCCACATGAGCCAAGAGTGTGTGAGTGCAGCCCAGAAGCCAAACTCATCCTGGGCTGCACCAAGAGAACTGCAGCCAGCAGGTCAAGGGAGGGGACTCTGCTCTCATGTACCTGGAGCACTGCAGGCAGCTCCAGAACCCCCACACAAGAAGGACATAGACCTGATGGAGCAGGTCCAGAGGAGAACTACACAGATGCTCAGAGGCTGGGGCACCTCTCCTACAAGAACAAGCTGAGAGAGTTGGGGTTGTTCAGCCTGAAGAAGGCAAGGCTCCAGAGAGACCTTGTTGCAGCCCTCCAGTGTCTGAAGGGGGCTACAAGAAACCTGGGGAGGGACTTGTTGAGATGGGATGAGGGGTGATGGCTGCAAACTGCAAGAGGGGAGATGCAGTTTAGAATTGAGGAAGAAGTTTTTTACTCTGAGGGTGCTGAGGCACTGGAAGAGGTTGCCAAGGGAAGCTGTGGATGTGTTCAAGGGCTGCTTAACAGGGCTTCAGCACCCTGGGCTAGAGGAGGTGACCACAGCAGAGGGATTGAGGGAAATGATCTTGAAGGTTCATTCCAACCCAAACCATGGGTCTGTGATTGTGGAAGAAAGATGGGGGCAAACTTTTTAGCAGAGTCTGTTGTGACAGGACAAGGGGTTAATGGTTTTAAACAAAAGAGGATGGATTCAGAATAGATATAAGGAATATATATATATTTTTTATGATGAGGGTGGTGGAACAGGTTGGCCAGAGAGGTGGTAAATGCCCTGTCCCTGGAAACATTCATGGCCAGGTTGGATGGGGCTCTGTGCACAATGGCCTAGTGGGAGTTGGACTAGATGACCTTCAAGTTCCTTCCAACCCAAAACATTCTCTGATTTTCAATATGTAACAGCAATCCCCTTGAGCTTAACAACTTCCCTAACTCTAAATCTTAAATAAGTAATTGTGTTTCTTAAACAGCCTGCAACTATTGCCTAAAGAGATGGTAGGATTTTAGGTGATTTTAGAAGCTATTCAAAGTTCCTAACAGGTGCATTTTCCATTAGGTACTCAGGAAAAAAAAATAGCAAAGGTGAAGTTTTACAGTGTGCTCTTCAGTTCTGGAAATTGTCAATAGTTAAAAAAACTGGAATGTCAAATCCATCCCGAACTTTTTATAGTCATATGCCTAGGAATTCACCTTTTTCACAAGCATGCACCTCAGAGCCTGCACAGTGTTTTAGCCCCATACATCCTCAGCTCTATCTTTGCTGTTTGATTGGGCAGCTTGGTCAGGACACTAATGGACAAATGCTTAGTGTTGTTTTTTAGAGCCCAGCCAGAACTCAGGTTCTCTTGGAAATACAACACAGTCAATAAAACCTAGATTCCTTCATAGCAAATGTGAACAATTTCAGGCATTATTTCCAGTGTAGAAACCTTCCTTGCTCAGGGGGAGTCAGTAAAGGGGATTCCAGCTCTATAAATGAGATTGTCATTGGCCTTAATTAGTGCTGTGCTGGAGAAATATCAACAGAGAATAAAAACACCCATCTTGGGAAGAGGCAAATGCAAAACCAACAAACAACCCTCTGCAGAAAGATGAAGGTAGGAGAGGAATGCCACTCAGGATGAAGGTATGGGTGACCTCTGAAGCAAGAGCAACACCAACTGAAGACGAGGCAGTGCTCATTAGGAGGAATTAGCACCCCTCGGCCTGCCCACTGCTGACCTCTGTTCAGAGCCCAGGGAGGAGAGGACTGGCTTTGCTCGTTGTGGCACTGAGTCTGCCTGGCTTGCTGCTGGAAGCTGGAACAAAGCTGACCACTTCAAAAGGCACGGGGTGCACTGCCAGCTGCCCACGTGGCAGAGAACAAAACCTCCTCAAACCAGCCACAACAAACTGGCATCCCTTAGTCCTTTCTCTTCTCACTGCTGCTAAAGGTTTAAAAAACCTTCCCACATCCAGAGTGATGCAGCAGCAGCCAAAAGAAAGTTTCTGCTGGTGGCTGCCCTGCTGCTCACCATCCTTGGAGGTGCACTCTCCATGCTGGCAGTGCTGGGAGGGGGTGCAAGGTGCCCCTGCAACCCCACCAGCCCTGCCAGAGGTGAGGGACAGAGGAGCCAGTGCCTGGGTCACCCCCTTCACCCTTCCCTTTGTGACAGAGTCCAGATCATCTCTTGCACAGTCTCTCAAGAGGCAACAGCAAAAGAATGAGTGAACTCCATTTGGATTGGAGCAGGGGATCCTGACTGGATGTAGAGCCCCAGCTTCAGTTCCAGAGTGGGTGGTGCCTAAGTGTGGGAGCTCTCCCACCCCTCTGTACTCCTTTTCCCAGCTGCTCCCTGCAAATACTTAATTTATCAGTACTTTGGACTGGCCTTGGTTGCAAATGAATCCAAAACCTCCTTCTTCTCTTCAGCTTTAAATTCATTCTCTTTGAATATCAGTCCAACAAGGCTTGGCTTTTCCTTCACAGGACAACCCAGCCCTCCTCCCCTCAGCTGAGCACTGCCTGTTCTGCTGTTTGTACTGAGTTGATCCTGACAGGCTCAGTGGCTGCTAAGCTCATGCTCAGAGCACTGAGCTAGCTGAAGGCCACTGCAGTTGCTCAGGTTTTCTCTTCATTCACTTAAGATTCCTTTTTTTTTCCTGATTCAGAAAACCTGAAGTGCCCAAATAGAAGTAGATCCCTTCCTAGAAACACCCTGCAACAGCTTTTAAGCACTCATGGCAATCTGCATTATGATTCCCAGGGTTTTAAGTGCCAGGGAGGGGATGAAAAATGCCATGAGTGGGAAACCTCTGAGGAACACCCCCTTGCCACGGATATTTCATGTTAATTCTGCAGATGGCATGTTCTTCCTTCTGCAAAGGACATTCAAATGAGCTCTTGCTTATGTGAAGTTATTAAAAGATGCAGTAATCCTTTCAAGAAGGGCAGTGGTGAAGTTTTGTGTGTCCTCTCCAAATTCCTGTTCAGCTAATTACATGGGCAAAGCTCCACAACCAGCTGCTTGATTCCTGGTAACACTCCCTGCCTAACCCAATTCCCTCTGTGGCTTCAGCTTCAGTTCCTACCCAGGACTGTTTGAGTCATCCTCTTACACTGCTGCTCTGTGTTAGTCCAGATGTGAGCTGGGGAAAAAAAATGAAGTGATTCTTGCACAAAGAATCCCCAAAGATGAAATGTGGTAAAACTGTTCTTCATCTCTAGTAGTATCACATATTCTAATATTTTCCTCAAATTATAGTGTCCCCCTCAGCCATAAACATGCTACAGAGCTGTAGTTTCATAGAAATTTGGCACAGAATTCAAATTAATTTCAGAAAAGACACGGGATCAAGATCAGACTGTGAAGATAAAATCCCTTCCTCACCCAGGAATGAGTTCTGAGAAGGAAACAAGGAAGATTCTCACAAGCCTGCAGTTTGGAGGGCACCACAAAGTCTTTGCATCAGGTAGAGCACAACTCAAAGCCAGCCCAAAGCACATCACACAGGCACAGCAAGGGCACTGAGGTCTCTACTGCCCAGAGAACTGCTTGACAGCAGCTTCCCCAGCACCCTGTCCAGCCTGATTAACTCCTGACAGCAATAAAACCAGGGACTGCTAATGCCTGTGGCTGAATATAGTTCTGCCCTCTAAAGCTGTTTTGGGTCTCAATACAAAGATCTCTTCACAACTGGGTGAAACAATCAACTGCCAGCAATAGCAGCTAATGGTTCTGCTCAGTGTAAACTGTGCACTTAGGTGTAATTATAGGAAAAGTGCATTAACAAATAAAGCTTAAAAACAAAAAAGAAAGAGAGAAGTACTCAAAATCAGGTGTTAAGTTGGAGATGCTTGTGAATCTCAGGTAAATCCAAGGCAAAGTGCAGTCAATTTAAATAAAGCAAGCAATAAAATCCCCTGGCATTAGGTTGATCTGAGTGTGTTGGTGTTTTGCTGTCGTGTTGCTTTTCTACATTCTACCAACAGATGCTATTAAAAGGAAATAAGATTAAGCTGTAAAAAGGAATTTTCTGCAGTGGTAATCACAGCAGCCTGAAAGACTCTCTGTTCTCTCAGATGAGAGGCAGCTAGGACCTCTCCACTCCGTTCAGGGGGATTGGTGCTGGGATTTTCTTTCCTTGCCAGCCTCACAGAGCCCAAGGTTAGAGGGGAGGGATGGACCCCAGGCTGTGAGCAGTGAGGTCAGAAGGGGTTTGCAAGGTGGAATTGTGTGTGTGTGTGTGTGTGTGTGATTCTGTCTGTGCAACTAAGTGCACGTGGGTATATTGTGTTAGCTACCCTCAGAGCTCTGTATCAAAGAGGCAATGGCATTTTCCCCAGCACGTGGCAGACCAGGCAGAGCTGCTGCATCTTCTAGAAATCCAACATTTACCTGGCTGGCCTCTCATGAATGGGGGCTGGAAAACACAGTGATCTCTGCTAGCAGGAGATGAGAGAATCCCAGAGTCCCAGCAGGGTCTGGGCTCAGGGAGCTGCAGAGTCCCCCAGCCCAACCCTGCTGAGAGCAGGGCCATCTCAGCTAGAGCAGGGTGCTCAGAGCCTCCTCAACCCCACCTGGGATGGCTCCAGGGATGGGGCCTCCACCCCCTCCCTGGGCACCCTGGGCCAGTGGCCACCCCTCTGCTGGGAAACAACTTCTGCCCTGGTGAGTGTGTGAAACTCAAAACCACCTCCTATTTTGGATGTGGCATTGCATGAGCACGAAGCAGAGCAGAGGAGCTCATGCTCAGTGTTTAGCTCTGACTCATCTGTCCAGACTGAAGAACGATGCAGGGCTGCAAAGCTTTGAACTCATGGCTTTATGTCCACACACAACAGGGTTTTTGCTGCACAGGAAAGCTGTAGGAAAAGGAAAGCTTCATCTCCTGGGCTTTGCTGACTCCATAGTCTGCCTGCACATGAAACATGCTTGTCAAAGGGCATGTCCCTGGCACCTCTGGTGAGCTCCATCAGGAGGTCAGACACTGTACATCATTAAATCATCCCCAATCAGCCACCTATGACAAGAGAAGGGTTCATTGCACAAGCATTCCCAGCAAGGAATAATCACTGATCAGGAGCCCTGCTCTGGTCTCTACATGCTACAGTACCCAAAACCCATCTCAACACTACTGAAGCTTGAGCACAAGCACCAGAATAACATCCCAAAGCTGTCTGTAATCAGATATTTGGATTAACAATGATGCATTAAGGGCCCTCGGCACAGTCCACTCTCAGATGAAGCAACCAGAGACACATTCACTGACCATGTGAATAGCTTGGGATGGAACAGCAGTGAGCACCTTGGGTGGGAAAATGTTCATATGCATCTTAGAATATCTTACTCTCCAGTTAATGTGATTGGAAAACATATTTTTCCCACAGTATGACATTTATTCCAATAATTTTTAGTTGAAACAAACACTTTCCTTCAGGTTTCCCATTAGAAGTCAAACCTTGAAGCATTTTTTTTCCATTCCTTTTTTTTTTTTTTCCTTTCCTTATTTTTTTTCCCTTTCCTGTTGGCTGTTGGGAGGTGGGCAGGATAACCAGAGGGCAAGAAGAAGGGCAGGGTGAAGGCCAGCAGGTTTCTCAGGCTGCTTGCAAACACCAGGCACAGCCTGCTCTGTCCTTTAATGTGTATTTACAGTTTAAAATAGGCACTGGCATCTCAGTTTGGAATGAGAATGATAGTACTGCAATTAAATCTGAAATGAAATCTAGCAAGAAGATTGTAGGTTGTAATTGCAATTATTACCAGTAAAAGATGATGTTCCTTCAATGGTCTGACTGTCATCTTGGGAGGGGAAGTTCTTCAGGCCAAGGGCTGCTGTTTGTCTGCAGGGTGAGCAGTGCCACAAACACCACAGGGATGAGCTGATTTCAGCTGAGAGAAGGGAAAAGAAAACCAGGAGAGACACTCCAGGGCTTCCCTTAGTTTCAGAAGGTGACACCAGTGATGTCTCCAGCACTCTGGGTGTGGTGACAGTGACCTTTTGATGGTGACAGATGAACTGGTTTGCATCATTACCATGCAAAGATCCTTATATAACTTTACAGACACCCTGCAATGAGATGCTCTTCTGTGGCATTTTCATTTCAGTTCTACACCATATTACTGATCCACTGGATTGGAGAATCAGATGGGAAAAAAAAAAACCAAAACAACAACAAAACACCCCAAAATTTGCTGCTTCCAGGTCTACAGCCTGGAGGCTCTGCCTCAGAAGCAGCTGAGCCCTCTCTGCAGCCATAATGAGTGAGGGGAGCATGGAATTCAGACTGCTCCACCTCTTACAACACTGTGTCAGGCTGAGGGAGCTGGGGTTGTTCAGCTGGAGAAGTGAGGGCTGCAAGGAGACCTTAGAGCACCTGCCAGTGCCTGAAGGGAGCTGCTCCAGAGCCTGGAGAGGGGCTGTTTGCAAAGGCCTGC
>JANHGL010008438.1:7838-21449 GCA_024611195.1 Ceyx melanurus
TTTCTTTTCTTTTCTTTTCTTTTCTTTTCTTTTCTTTTCTTTTCTTTTCTTTTCTTTTCTTTTCTTTTCTCTTTTCCCTTTTGTTTTCCCTTTTCTTTTTCCTTTTCTTTCTTTTCCTTTTCTTTTCTTTCTGTTAGCTCCATTAGGAGGAGCTCTTGCAGTATTTGGCCTAGATGGGATTCTGGTTTATCTAGTAACATTCAAACTAATCATTGCCCACTAGAAAGTGACATCTTCAGCTTTAGAAGTCAGAGGGAATACAGTTCAAGTAGCGTGACTCCAGCCGTTCAGCTTTTATTGGTGCTACCTGCAGACAGAAGTTTGACCAGTAAAAAGCAGGAAGCAGCTTTGAGGAGCAGCACAGCTAACGTTTGTGTGTTCCAGGGCAGATGCACAACTTCAGGCTTTGCTGCCACACACCAGCCTTAAAGAAGCATCATCGACGTGTATTCTGGGAACATGAAAATGCTAATTGATGAAATAGAATTGCTAATTGATGAAATAGAAATTCCTGACGCTGTGGAATTGCACAGCCCAGCTTCCAGGGTGCTTGCTACCCAGAGCACTCCTTGGTGGCACTCAACTGGCAAAGTGCAACAGGCACCAGGAGAGAAGTGGTTGTGGGAGGTGAACTGGATTCACCCAGCACTTAACACGCAGCACGGGGGGGGTGTGCAGAGCCTCACAGCATCCACAGCACATGGGAGCCCTGCACTCTGGATGGGGTGATGAGGGAACCTCAGCAAGCTTCAGCTGTGCAGTGATGGCTGCTGCTGCCCAACACGCCAGCTTCCCCTTTGCTGGCACTAAACCTGGCACTTCATGAAGAAGGAAAGCCCTTCAAAAGATATCAAGCTTTGAAACACCTACTGCCAGTTGCCTCAGATGCATAACTAGGTGTAAATCAAAGGACAAAAGCCAGAGTCTACGTTTCTTTAGCAATCAGCAGAGTTATAGAAATGTCAGAGAACATACTTGAGTGCTATAAAAAGACTGAAATTACCTAAGGAAGGAAGTGTGAACCTCCTCTCGAACCCAAGCTGCTAAATGTCTAGATGCACCAGAAGTCAATTAAAGATAATCTGATTTACCATTTTAAAAGTCTTTTTCAGAACTATTTCAGCTTTGGAAGTGGATTTTTTTCAATGATATCATGATCTCTGTGGTAGTTCTTTTTGTGTAAACTCCACCTGACAGTCATGCACCATTAGCTCTCTCCATAAAATAACATTTAGTGTACTGTTTGGAGAAAAATAAGATGCAGCCTATCATAAACCTGTCCAGTCTGATGAAAATGTCTAATAAAGGTGAATTTCGGCTACTGCTCGAGTTTTCAAACTTTCTAATTGGAAGAAACTTACATTTTAAATCTGTCAGAATAAGGATCAATAGTAAGGAAGAATAGTGAAAAAAAAAATATATTTCCATGCTGGAAGCTGTTATATCAATTTAATTTCCCAAGTTTTACCTTTTTTTTCTCTCTATCTCTCTCCATATCCAAGTCTGGAGAAAATTTTCAAGGCAAGAGACAGTTTAATTTCATTCTCAGGATCAGAGTTCTCTTTCCACATCATAAATAATGAAACACAGACCTGAGATAGATTAACAGAATGCTGAGTAAGTGGATAAAATTGCTGGTGAAATTTCATTTAGCAGTTCAGTAACCTCAGTGTGTGCACTTTCCATGAGTAACATCAAATTCATCCACACAACCTGTCTCTCTTTTTAGTAATTCTAGAGGAATTTTTTTGCTATTATTGCTACTTTTCCCTAATTGCAAAGGTATAATTTCATAAAGAGTTGACAACTTATGAATACTTAATAGGTACATGGCCTAGAGATTTCCTTCTTGGAAATTATTGGCTGGCAAATTGCACGATACCATCTTAGGGCACAAAACCCTTCTCTGTGTGCAATGCAGCGAGGTCTGCTCTCTGCTCTTCTTGCCAACACTTGAGTGTTAACATCAGTTTCTGTTGTCTTTTATATCTAAATAACAACAATGTTCATTACTTCCATTTTAAACACTCCGAATACACCGTCCAGGCATAAATTATGCATGTAATTCCATCATTTGAACATCATTTTTTGCATGACAAGTTATGAAGAATGGGGATTGCCTAGGTGCTATTTTTCTCCTTGACTCAGTACCATTCCATTGAAAATCCAGGGTAATTTTAGGCTTGATCATATTTTTCATAAATTTCATTAATTAAATAAATGTTTCAAACTGACAAGTCTAATGAGAGCTCGGATCTTGTGAGACAAGTTAGAAGAACAGCCCAGTCATTTCTGTAATCAAGGCTCTTCTCTAATTAGATTTATATATAGTATATGCAGTGCCATTGTCAAACATCAAGTTCTGTGGAAGTAAAATGTCCAGTCTTGGGAATAGTGGAAAAATCACCACGTTTTGATTTACCAAAACCCCTCCAAAATGAAGAGGACAGTGATATGCAGCTGCTTCTTGATAGTGAAAAGCTTTTGATAGAGAATTTTAAAGTACAAACGTTATCCTGAGAATCTCCACAGAGGCTTGGAACAAAAGAGATCAGCACACACTGGAAAGAACAGGATAATTCCATAGTTGTCTCAAAGAGCAAAGGTGAAGGTGGTTACAGATGATCTTTTAAAAATAAATTCCAAATAATTTTGCATGACAATGTTTTGTATTTCAGAGGTCCTGAGTCTGAAATGCTTGAGGACAAACAAACAAAAATAAAATAAAATAAAATTATCCTGCAAGCTCATTAGTAGTCAGAGCATTTTAGGAAGCCACCCTTATGTTCCCCTTTACCATTTTGTGAAAGAAATGAAGAATATTTAGTCATGACATTTTTCTCTACAATAGTTTTCATACCTCGGAGTTGATTTGGTAACTTTAAAAATTAAGATTTTGACAGACAAATCTGTCTCCAAGTATGAAATAGTTTGAAAAATCATGCAAATACAAAAATATGTGTTGACACCGAGGGGTGAGCTCCCAAAAGCAGCCTTCCTGAGAAAGCAACTGTGAAGATAACATCTGCCAGCAAAGCTGCAGGAAGATGACTCAGTAGAAAGGAAGGTGTCCAGGCTTTGTATTCAAGCCGTGGTACTTGCTGCTGAAAGATTCCCCCCAGGACAACAGCCACAGCACAGAGCATTTGTTGGCTCAGAGTCCCAGTGCATGATGCCATGAGTGATCTCTGAGACTGGAAGAGGTGACTACAGTGGAAATAGAGACAAGAAGGCTGTGTTTGGTAAAACAGGGAAGAAAAGGCAGATCAAGAGAGGTAGAAGGTAATGAAAGCAATCCACAAGGCAAATAAATGACTGGAGATCACTCACTGGGTGTTTGAGACCACAGAAGGAGTAGATGACAACAAGCAGATACCAGAGGAAGGGAGTGGAGAGGAGCCCTACTAATTGCAAAGATAAGCAAAGCCTATCTAAAATAGCTTTGCTCACAATATGCCTTGTAATCACGTACATAGAAAGCCCTAGATACAACTCTGAGCCAAAAAGCAATGTACAGGAGAGAAATGGAAGAGCTGTAGTCTTTGAGAAAGGAGAGAGCAGCCCAGGAAACATGCTTGTTTTTGCCTAAAGAAGAGATGGATTTCTCCGTGAGGACAAGGCAGAAAAACATGTCATGAAGTTACGTTGAGCAGGTGGAATCCTGTCACACTGTCATTCTAGAGGTGGGTTGAAATGTTTACGCTTGCAAATAAGAACCTTCAACATTATGGCATGGAGCTAGAAAAATAAACCAGCTAAAGCTTGGGGACAGATGAACAAGGTGCTAAGGAAATGAGTGACAGGAGATTAAAAGTCAAGAGAAGATGACAAAGAGCAACTTTTTTATTACAAGAAAACAAATAAATGTTTTCTTCTATCACATTCATATACTAATCTACTAGGGTGCTGACTCCAGGAGAAATTGCTCCCTACCAGGTGGCTTCATTTTCTCATACACTTTTTACTGGATAACACTAATTCCAAGCCAAATCATCTCGTTCCTGCAAAAATCTAATCAAAGGCTTTGACTTGAAGTTCTTCTGCAATACCAGATGTGATGGCAGTTTGATATAGAAAATAGCAATTTAAAATGTATCAGCATTGCTCAGAACTACACAGAAACCTTCCAACTAATAATCCCATTTCTGAATCTGGAAAGGCTTAGATCACAGAATGGTGGGGGTTGGAAAGGACCTCCAAAGACCACTGTGTCCAAGCTCCCTGCCAGAGCAGGACAGAAAGGTACATTTTCTCTTGTCTATTTTTCTAGTTTGTGCTAGACAGAAAATTACTTTTAGTTCTCTAGCTACTAAAGTTATGATCAAGATAAAATAATTTCTGAAAAAGCATGATAAAACAAGCTTGGACCTAAAAGTTATTAGAAATAAGCTAATTAAACTATGTGAATTCATAAACATGCTTGATATTTAATCAAATATTCCTAAAACTGCATATAATTGGAATACTCCTGTTATAATTGTTTTAAATGTCATTCCAATAGCTACATTTTTAAAGTTGGAACTTTATTCCTTCTCCTTGGCACAGAGTGCTAGGCAAGCCACTTGGATACAGAATTTCCATCACATCGGGTCCATGTAGTGCTGGGTGACGCTGCTGCTGTAGAGTTTTGAGGATTTATAGAACCTTTTTCCTCAGGCTTTGGATGCCTGGGGTGCAACAGAAACTGTCCTGGCCACTCTACAGCCCAGCAGTTCTCATCGGGCTGCTTCATACCTTTGGATTTAATCACATTTCCCTCACACACCTTATTTAATAGCTTGTAATGACAATGTGAGACCACTACACGTATCTGGGTGAGATGCTTCCTCTCAATTAAGCTGTAGTTGAAAGTGAGTGCAAAAATAGAAATGGGAGCAGAAAGGGTGTTCACTGAAATGGAGTTTACATCAAGAGTGACAGCAAAATTACCCCGTGACTTCCATGTTCCTGCATTTGGGGAGCTTCAGGGTAGTCGGTGTAACAGGAGCAGAGCTTGTGCTAGACAGTTTGTACACATTAGAGTTCAACTCATTCTTACATCTAAAGCAGTTTTCTTTTTTTTGTTTTCTTTTTTTTTTTTTTTTTAAGTAGAGGAAAATGGATTTAGAATATAATACATTTTACAGGAGGCTGGAAACATGGATAAAACTACTCATCACTTTTCTTCTGGTCAGATTGTAATGTATTTCACACAAACCCTAGTAAACCAATCACCTATGAAACTCACAAGTTAAATTTCCCTTAATTTTTGTTCAAGAGTGCTGCTAAATCCTTGAAGTAATATCACAAGTCTAATTTACATTGGGTTGCACGGTGTTTTTCCATTGCTGATCTCTTTAGCAAATATGCTTAGACATTCTCTTTTCCAACCACAGCAAGAATTCTCCAAGATCATTTTCTTTTTTAAGCATTCTTTGATTTATTATGTTAAAAAACTTGGGTGTTTTACTTTTTAAACTATAAGCTTAAAGAAAAAAATATTTTAAAAGAATTACAGAGGAAACTGGGATCTTGTTACCCAACTGGATATTCCTTGCTGGATAGTGGACTTGGTATGAAAAAGTATCCTGAAGTATTGAGAACTATTTAAATTTTTTAACAGAGAGTGTGACTAGAGTTTGCCACTGTCTTGCTATGGATCAGAGGAGGAGTCTTCACTTGACCCTCACCTTGTGAGAACAAGGGGCACCAAACGTTCGGATGTACTCTGAGTACCTCCACATGCAGTCTGAGGAGTGAGGGAAGTCCCAGTAGATCAGAGCCTACAGAAAACAGAGCAAGTAGAGATCCCTGCAATAGAGTGGCTGGGGAAATCCTTCAGTAAATGAAACAAAGCTCTTTGAACTTCCATGTCAAATGAGGTCTCACGTAACAAGTTCCATACGACATAAAGCACAGTGCTACCTCTGAAAGCACATTCTCAACTGTGATAATGCCCTTACAACTTACATTTCTTCAGCTTGTGTCTTCCCTCACCATAATTTAACATGTCCCTGCATTTTGCCTTTCTCATATGGCAGGTGTTAAGTACTTTCTGTATATCTTTTTCAGAAGCCCCACCATTCAGAGAAAGAAAGCAGTTCACTTGGGCCCTTCCTTGAAAAGCCACAGTCAGACTTCTCACACAACATAGAACTGATTGGTTCCAACCATCCAGAGAAGGTTCTTCAATCATATCTGACCTGTTCTGTCCATACCTCTACCGAATGCATGTGCTGTCAGACTTTTGAGCAGGCAAATGACCTCTTCTGTCCACAGGCTATATAGCCCTGGGTAGCCTCAGGGCCACAGGAAAATGATTCTTGCTCACACTGGGTGAGTTTCTCAAAAGAACAGTTTCAAAAGTTTCTGGTGCCAGCCCTTTCTAGACTCTGATGGTTTAGCAGGTGCCAGCCCTTTCCAGACTGTGGATGCCCCATCCCTGCAAGTGCTCAAGGCCAGGCTGGATGGGACTCTGAGCAACCTGCTTATGGCAAGGGGTTAAAACAGAAAGATCCTTCAGGTTGCTTCCAACCCAAACCATGGGTAGCCATTCCATGGCTACGACCTCCTGATTCAAGATGCTGCTTACAAGACAGCCTCTGTGTTTCTCCACAAGTCCTTCTGGAAACAAGAGCTCTACAGAAATTTGTTCCCTGACAAATGTCCAGAGACTGTAAAGCAGTAGCTACAGTGGAAGTGAAAAGGTGTCAACCTGACTGAACTTTTTCCTACCCATGGATCATTTTCATCTCAAGTGTTCGAGCAACCTGCTCTTGTACCTGCTTATGGCAAGGAGGTTAAAACAAAAAGATCCTTATAAAGACACTGGTGGTGTTTATAAAAATTTCTCTTCCCCCAGGTCTTTTGATGAAGTTTGAATAATTCACCCAAAGTATCCTAGAGGTGCTCATATGCAAGTTTTCTTATAAAACTATTTAGTTATTAATACTTGTAAATTTTGGTCTGTGCTATGAGAATTATCTGGAAAAGATAAAAAATTTTTCCAAAACACAAGCAGCCACTCAAAAAAACAATTAATCAGGAAATGGCCCTTAATATCTAGTGATAATCCCCTCCAGAGGAAGATAAACTTCAATCTGAAAGTTAAAGAAAAATGGATTAGAATTCAAAGAATTGTCTCATTGCATGCATGGCTTTATTCTACCAGGAACAAGCTTTGACAAAGGAATGAATGAATCAGGCAGATGCAGAAATCAAAATAATCCTTTGGATGTCTATTATTTAATATTGTGGAATGTTTCCTTGTCAAGATCACCTAACTGTTGTATATCATTGCTGAAGAGGAACGTTAATTAAAATCACTGATGATGAATGCTGCATCTTTAGATGTTAATAAATGAAGCTAAATGCTTGTTAGATTTTTTCCAGAAGTCAATAACAGCTTTAAATTAAATATCACACTAAATACCCCAAACTGGCACTCAGTGTTTTACTAAGACCAGTACTGGAATTGAGACTCAACAGAATGATGGATTAATACATCATTCTGAGCAGAATTTTTACTTTTCTTTTTCATCTTTGTTTGAATAACTCTATTTCAGGTGAGGGGGTTTTTTTCCCCCTTTTATATGACAGATTCATCAACATTATCAATGTTTCCCATTAATCACATATCTAATGAACGGTGTGTCCCTGTTACCCTTGGGCACAGTAGTGTCCTGTGGGCTGTGATATTGCTGTGGAACACCACAGAGCTTCCACTTATGCCCCCTGCCCTTAGGA
Organism: Ceyx melanurus; assembly: GCA_024611195.1. Taxonomy (NCBI): domain Eukaryota; kingdom Metazoa; phylum Chordata; class Aves; order Coraciiformes; family Alcedinidae; genus Ceyx; species Ceyx melanurus. Next base: position 15,564 of record JANHGL010008438.1, read on the forward strand.
AAATTAATTTTAGAGCCAGCACAATTTTTTCTTCTTATCTTTTTATTACAGTCTAGGCTGCAGGATTCTTCTTCTGGGTCCTTGTGGGGTTTTTTTTTGCTAAGATATGAGATGTTCAGCAGAGTTAATCTAATTCAGCTATTCCACTTCTCATTCAGAACTCTGTTGTGATAAGTACAGGATTTCATTCTATGGAGCTTTCTTGCACTTCCAGGCATAGCTGCAAGCCCAAGGACAGCAGCACCAGGGAATGACAACGACACTGGACTCGGCAGCATACTCTGATGTAAATAAAGCCACTGGCCCTGAAGGCTACAAAGCTTTAGTGGTTGAGACTGTTCCCACCAGCAATCTGTAGTGTCTTTCTCTCTTGCTGAGGCTGCTTCACTCCAGTTTTCCTCAGAGGACAAGGCCAGCAGTGTGTTGCTGGTTAATACCTCGAGGCGCCTCCTTTCAGTTCATTCTCTGCTGTTGGCTTCCTGGTGGCCAAAAGCAGGGATCTGGCCCCAGACACCCAGCATGAGGCTGTTTCTAGCTCCTACTGCTTGCAAGAGAGAATGGACTATTAGATGACATGGAACTAAGCTGAAATATTTCCTGGTTTTCCTGTTCTGAACAGTAGATCCCATCACCACACAGAATTTATCAGAGTACGGCAGTCCCAGTGAACATTGCAATGAAAAATGTTATTTTGCCATGTTCTTTTTCTGTTACAGTAGTTACAGTAGTACTTGGGACCTCAAGAAAAATCTTAATCCCAAATCCAAAGCAATGAAAGAGCATAAGAAAAGACAGGTTACAAACAAAAGACAGGTTACTAACAGGGAGTTAACATGCCCTGAAATGCTATTACTAAAAGGGCTTTTTTTTACTAAACTGTTTTTACCAAAAGTTTTAAGTGCCTTAAATTCTGAGATTTCCTAATTAATTTCCAGTGCATCACTTTGTTCATTGAAAGTATTACACAATGAAATAAAAATAGGGTCTATTTCTAATTGCTATTCTTCCCCAGCCCTAAATACTGGCTCTAAATCGGCCAGGCTCATCTTCTTGATTAATGTGCCTTTGCTCTTGGCTATTCATCCTCCCATCTTATTTTGTTACTTGTTATTTTTGTTTGGTTTATCCAGAGATCATTCTATTTTGTACATTTCTTCCCTCTTCTTCCTCTTAATGAGAAAAAGAAATGCCATTTATCTACTGATATTAAAGACCAAACAGTTAAGAGAAAATACCTGCAATTTAAAGTACAGGGTAATTAATTATCTAACTCTGCATTTGCTTTCCTTGCACATCACCTCCCAAGCTCAAGCAACACAGAAGATCATCTGCATGCAGCACAGCTGGGCAACAAGGAGACAGAGCCCAGGATCTGGTGAAATTACCTTTCTGAGGGCTGGGTTTCTCTCACAGAATCTTGAAAATCTTTTCTATTTCTGTTTCAAAACCCCTAGTTAAAGAAAAACCTCAGCTGCAAAACCTCACTAGTGGTGATTATTGTGGGATTTTTAGGAAAGAAGTCAGGAGTAGTCTCAGAAGCAACCAAAGTTAATGGGTTATGCCAATTTCTGCCAAGTTTATCCCTAGTCTAGGACTTAAGTTTTAGGTATGTGGAATTTCCAAGCAGCCACCACTGCAACTCTACCATTGCATCAGAGCTCTGGCACCCATGGCACTTTATAGTGCTGGACACAGAGTTCTCAGGCATTAAAAAAACCTTTTTCAATAAGAGATGAGAAATTAAAACAAAAAGGAGAAGAGGGGGCAGGCAAAAATAAGGTCAGTTGTCAGATACTTTATTCTCTCTGTCCTTTACCTGGCCACTGCTGGAGTCACTGCAATTGTCCTTGCACAGCAGCATTTCTCCTTATCAACTGCAAACTTCTGATGGTGTCAATCAGTGTCTGTTGAATTTTGCACCATCTGGACCCAGCTCAACTCTTTTCCTTAGTCTCAGCCAGAAGTCTCCTGAGAACACAGAGCTGCAAAGCCCCCGTTCATTCCATGTATTCTGTTTTGCCATCCACCAGAAGCTCAAAGTGCTCCCAGGAATTCCTGCCTGAGGACAGGATAAAGCAAGAAGGACATGGCAGATCCCCTCATTTACTCACTTACTGCATAGAGAGAAAGACCTCAAACTGTTCATAAGGAGAAATGTGATAGAAACAAATGAATGTGATTTTCAATAAATTATCTAAGCCCTCAGATAAGTCACTGACCATCTGGCACTTGGCAGCATAACTCATGCAACTACACTGGTGAAGCTGTGGATTGAAATATTCCATTCTTCCTCTTTGCTGCTTTTAACTGACTCACCAAGCAGAACAGCTTACAGACTCCGTCACTACAAGTGTAATAATGACTCCTGTCCTCTTCACCAGCTTCAGTGCATTTTTTGGTAATAGTACTTTGCAACGATCCACAGTGACATGTTGTAGGTGGGCTAGTAGCTCAGAATAACTTTTACATACCCTCTGAGGTCATGAGGCATTTGAAATAGAAGCCCGTAGGAGGGAAAACCCTTTGCTGATCTATTATCTGCAGGTCATGCTGAATATGCCCCTGGATAATTGCAAGATGACAATGTTAACGGTGCTAAAATTAGGCATAGCATTTAAGGAAAAAAAACAAAAAACTGCATAAGAGGTTTAGCAGTTTCAGCTTTCCAGAATATCATGTGCTTGGCAGTTGATAACAAGAATACAGCAGATAATTTTAAACATAATCTAAAATTGAATTTGAGCTGCAAAAAGAACAATCAAGTAACATACTGCTCTAGACATTTGAACAATAATACTATGTTCCCAGCCAACTAAAAGGACTTTTTAATATGTATGTATTTCTCTAGTTTTTAAAAGAACTGAAGTTATATATTGACTAGTCAGCTCTGAAGTCATAGACTTAATTAAAACACTTGGAAATTTTCTTTGATAAGTGTGGCAGCACTTGTCACTTTGGAAATTCCTTCCATCATTTTTTGAGTTTTGACAGCAACCAGCTCTCAAGGTGACTTTGGAATTTGAAATCACTTCCTTGTATAGAACCAGAAGTTGTAGCCTTTCCAGCAAAGAACAAACACCTCCAGAACAGGAATACAGTGGCAAGGATCATCAAATGTACACAGATAACAAATTCGTGTCTCTGATTCCCCTCCATCTAGGAATAAATCTCACTTGTCAAATTACTAAACAGAATCTATCACCATGGCCTTTTCTTCACAGAAAGTCCAATTCAACACCTGTGCATCAAAGGGAAACAAAGGAATCCATGCTTGAAAGTCCTTCAGAAACTGAGCTGCTGCCATTTCTTACAGAGACTTCTTACTAAGAGGGTTAAGAGCCCGTGTATTTTGTGTTTGAGGAAAATCAGGCAAAGAATGGTTTGCTAAAGATGTCATAATCTCAAATAGCTCCTGTTTTCTTCATGTGTTCACCCGTGGAGAAGGAGAAGGGTAACAGGGTGGACTGTCCTTACACTGCAGGGCATTTAGGTGTAGTGTGAATAACATCTGAGTGAAAAGGAGAGCTCACAGGAGAGCTCACAGGAGGCTTGTGGAATACATGGTTAATACTGAGATACCAGCTGATGTCACAGTGCTGCTTGGTAACTCCAAAAGAAACCAACAGGACCGACTGAATCAGCATTTTCACATTCCTCTTATTCCTATTAGTGCTAGCAAAAAGAAATAGGCACAGTTTACTCTGAGAGCAAAATAATTCCTTGCTACTGAATAAAAAAGTGAAGAAAGATGCACTACAAGTACAGAGAAACACTTGAGAAGCTGATGAAGAAGGAAGCAAAACCCCACTTTTCTTACACCTGGCCCCAGGCACAAAACTTCTGTCATTATGCCTTGATTTGTACTCCTCCTGGAAAACAGAAAACCACGTGCTGGTTGTGGAAATTAGCTCCTTTAATCAAGATTACTCCTGAGTGTCACTTACTAATGCTACCAAGCTGATGGAGGAAATGATGTTTGATGATAAGTGGCCAATCTGCACACAGTAACTCCTGTCATCGTGCCAGCTTTATTAGAGCTGGGGCTTGATTCTGAGCTAAGGAGAGACACTGATCCCGTGCACAAGAGGAAACCACAAAGGGTTGACTAAGGTTTCTCCAGCACTTTGAAGCCTAATCTGATTTCAGTTCTTGCTGATTTCTCTGTATTACAACAGCACTGACAGCTGAGACCAGAACTGACACATGTGGCCTACGTCAAGAACTGGTTATTTCTCCTGGGGTCTTACAATGTAGTATGAAAAAAAAAAATAAATATATATATATGCATTTTAATTGTGTTTTACAGGCAGGGAAATGAGGTGTACAAAGTCTGTGGCACCTGAGTTCTCTACCTACTGTTATCTCCATCTGTCAGAAGAAGCCTAGAACATCTCCGTTCCTATTAATACAACATGTACACTGGAATTTAGCAGCTACTTTCACAGAAGGTATATTATTTGAGTTCTAGTAATTAATATAAGTGTTGCAAAATGCTGATAAACCAGTTTTAAACATACTTTTGGGGTTTTTTGTTCTTTTACCCTGAAGAGAAAGAAAAGGTCTTCCTTCCCTGTGCTTGTGGCAACCTGAATTGAGCTCCATCATCTTTCCTCTTCCTTCAGGTGTTTGGTGATTTGAAAAAAAAGAGAAGCATTTGGGTTATACTGAGATTTCATTGCCGTAATTTGAATTTTTTTTTTCTAATAGGTAGCTGAACTGAAACAATCACTTATTTATATATAAAGGAGTTCTCCATTCATGATGCCAGCTTTATTAAGAGGATGCAGCTTGATTTTGAACATGGCCACCAGGTGGAGGGGATTCTCTCCCTCTGCTCCACCCTGGGGAGACCCCCCTGGAGCTGCCTCCAGTGCTGGAGCCCCCAGCACAGGAGAGATCTGGAGGGGCTGGACATGTCCAGAGAAGGGCCTTGAGGATGGGCAGAGACTGGAGCAGCTCCTGTGAGCACAGGCTGAGTTGGGGGTGTTGAGGCTGGAGAAGAGAAGGCTCCAGGGAGACTTTCTAGTGGCTCCCAGGATCTGCAGGGGCTCCAGGAAAGCTGGGGAGGGACTTTGGAGGCTGTGGGGCAGTGACAGGACTGGAGGGGCTGGATCCAAACTAGAGCTGGGTGAACTCAGCTCAGCCATGAGGAAGAATTTATTCTTCCCCAGGAGGGTGGGCAGAGCCTGGCCCAGGGTGCCCAGAGAGGTGGGGGCAGCCCCATCCTTGGCAGTGTTGGAGTCCAGGCTGGCTGGGGCTCTGAGCAACCTGCTCTAGTGGGAGGTGTCCCTGCCCTGGCAGGGGGTTGGACCTGGATGAGCTTTAAGGTCCCTTCCAACCCTGACAGTTCCATGATTGAGTGATGAAAAAAGTTAACAAGTTCAAAAAACTCTAAGAGTAATGTGAAAGTAGGATAGATGAACTGGGAAAAAGCACCATAAATTATTTAATAAATTAATGTTTTATAGCAACTCTATATTCTTTGTGAGTGTTTCATGGTAATATTGATTTAAAGTTGGCTCATAAAGTATTCTGATGCCTATAATTCTTACAAATAATGTGGTGGGTATTCTTCTTGAAGCATATGACTTGGCATGAAAATTGCTGTACCAAATTTCTATTCCCAATGCAGATAAGCTATAACTGTATTTACATTACTCCAGTTTTTAAATTGTGACCCATTATACTAGCCCAAAATAACAAGAAGTCTGGTTTGTCTCCCTTGTTATAGTTATTGCACCTTATTTTCACAACTGTGGAAAGGAACATCCATGTGGACAGGCCACCTGGGAAGAATACAGGGAGGTTCTCAAAAGATGCAGGGATGCAACAAGGAAAGCTAAGGCCTCCCTTGAAATCAAGCTAGCGAGGGAGATCAAAGATAAC
>JANHGL010008439.1:0-12649 GCA_024611195.1 Ceyx melanurus
ACCAGTCTGACAGGCTACATCTCTATGAATCAGTCATCTCTTGATGAAGCTGAGAAAGGGTATCCTTTGTCACACACCCATGCTGCTGTGAAGTACAAACCATTGGGAAAAGTGCAGGTCAGGGACAGGAGGAGCAGGGAATTTCCACTTCCTTGCTGAGAAGGATCTGGAAGGAGGATAGAGAGAGAAGCCAAACACCCAAGCCACATCAGGAGACAGCTCCCCAGGCAGGCAAGATGGAGGCTGCAATCTCAAGGTGCTCTCGGTATCTTGCAGGCACCAAGTTTTGTTCTTGGGATTTGTCAGTGCATTGCTTTGCTTTGCTTTGTTTAGTGTACCGGGTCAGGATTTTGGGGTTGAGAAGAAACCCTGATCTGTCCTTTTATCAACTCAGCAAGCACAGCAGAGCTGGTGAGTGCTGCTGCCCTGAAGGGCACCACAGGTGCCCGTCGCCCATTATTTCAGAACCCTCTGGGAAGGGTTAGGTGTCCATGGGGATTGCTGCATGGTCAGTAGGAGCAAAGACACGCAGTGGTTCCCCTCTGCCTGTGCCTCTAGCTGCTGTACACCCAAATAGAGGAGGGATGCTTTGGTCAACCCAAGGTAGCTGTGTGATGCTCTAAATGAAGGATGATGAGATGGTCCTTCTTTTCTTTCCCCATGTCTCCTTTCTGAACATGAGCTTCAAGGGTGCTGTCAGTGGTTCTCAGAGAAGATCAGATCCTGTAAAGCAAGGGGAGACAGGACCAACCTGTCAGGAGACTTTGAGCATCACCTTTTCTCACTGAGCTTTTCCTTGTTACTATCTCTGTGGCTGAACCCATCACAGTGGATGTATGGTTGCTGACTTTCACATCTCTTGCACCTGTAGGCACTAAGTGAAAATCTTTAGGTTCACTTCTGGCCCCAGAGAAGCCCAGCTAGAAACTTTGTCCTCCATAGTTGATTCCCAGCAGCTCAGCTTAGCAGATGGATGCCCCATAGGGGCAGCAGGTGGGGAAGCTGCCTGGCTCCAGCTGAGTTATCACTGGATGGATTAGTGCTGCAAAGAGAAAGGAGAGCAAGAAGGGAACACTTAGTAGGAGGACATACCCCAGTGTCACCGGGGGGACCAGGGCTGGGACCAAGAGACCCAAGGCTGCCAGGCCGTGTCCTCCCTTCATGGCCTGTGCTGGTGGAGCCAGGCTCCAAGCCAGGGTTTGTCTGGTGCTGGAGAGATGGAGAGAGGGTGACACGGTGTGGAGAGATCGGGGATTTTCAAGGCATCCTTAGACTTATACTAGCTCCCTCCCACCCTTCTAGTAATGCATCTCCTAAATTTACTGTTGTGTTGGAGACCAGGTGTCGAGAGTGCCTGGACATCCCATCAGTGTCCAGGCAGAAGACGCCTTATCTCCAAGCCCTTCCTGATCCCAAGTGTCCCCATCATCCCACAGCGGGTCAGCTCCTGCCTGCCATGGTGTCAGCAGGGATGAATGGGGAAGATGATGGGCACCATCTCCTCTTGCAGCTAACATTTCTGGTCCTGTCACACACAAGTGACAATTTGGTTTTCACCCAAATTTACAATCAGTTTAGCAGAAAATTGCAATTTTTTGTCAGAGTTGCAGTTTTCAGTTAAAAAAAACAAACCAAAACAACAAAACAACAAATAAAACAAAACCCCAAACAAACCAACCCAAGGCACTTATTTTTAAAAAGCCCTTTGAGACTCTTCTATCCCCAGTGTCCCCAGGAGGTGCAGCTCGGGCAGCCGATTCTGCTCCATCAGTGCAGGAAAGGGGAGATCCAGGGGGTTTTGGCACAGCAGGAGGGCATGGCAGCATCAAGCTGGGGGGGATGTGGGATGAGGGTGAGCATTTCAAATCCCTGTCATCTCAACCCTTCCCTGCCTGGTGTCAGCATTACCTGGATGCTGATGGAGACACCAAATATTTACCATTTTTGTGTGAAAAATCCTGTGGTTTAGCAGGGAAGGGACTGTTCCCCATGAACCGAGGACCCAGGAGTGGGGAGCTGGAGGTGCTGGCTTGGCTGATGGACATTTGTGCTTCTCATGACCAGATAGCTTCTACGTACCGAAATATTGTTCTTCTCTAGCGACACTGAGTGGTTTTTGTCCCCTTTAGGGTTTAATTCACAACGGAGGCTGCTGCTATTTTTATTTTTTTTGTATTTGATAATTATTTTTTATAAAAATCTATGAAAAATAAATAATCTTCTCATCCTCCATCTCTTTTGATTCCTTGCTTCACCAGAAGGTGCGGGGGGAGGGGGGGGGAATGTCAGGATCTGGGAGGGAGGGTATTTGGCTGCTCCCAGTAACCTCCTTCACACTCTGTTCCAAGCTATGGACTCTCCCAGCACTGTCCCAACCCAATGGGAGCACTTCTTTGGGTTTTGGGTGGGAGGGGACACACATCTCTCCAATGGACTCAAGGCTGCCACCCAGCTGCCAGGACAATTTTGCAGACAGTCTTCTGCTAGTTATGACACAAACTGGTCCCTTGCTGATGACTTTTTGTAATCAATCCACCTTAAAATTAGGGAATAAGTATATATATGTTCACACACCACCTCTCTGGGGACGGGGAGCAGAAGGTGGCTCACCCTAGAGCCAGAGTGACATGCCATGTGGCACCCTGGCAACAGAGTTAACCCAGACACAATAAAAATGTATTTTGGGGAGTTTTTGTTTCATTTATTTTTTAGGCAACCAGCTAAGCTTTGTACATACAGATTGGGAGACACCAAAAATCCTTGCACAAGTTAGGTGGCCCTGCCACAGTGCCCCTGCAGCCAGCTCTGACCTCCCTGTTGACAGTGGTAAGCAAAAGGCACTCATCTCCAGTGGCTTCAATGCATCACTAGCACAACTAGGTCTTCTGCTGGAAGGTTATCATGCCAATGGAATGAGAAGGGACAGCATAAGGCTGGGGTTTTACATCTCCTTCTAAGAGGCTTTCCCTTTTGCAAGTCCTAATTCAAGGTGGCACCCAGCCAACCAGCCTGCTCTTGTGATCTCTTCCTTGGGCCCGCAGTGTGGTTTATTAGGAGCAAATATTACTTTTTATAAACTTACAGGGTTTTTCTTCTTCCCACTACTACCTTTTCCACTGTTCAAGTGTTTTGAAATCCATGTTACGAGCATTTCTGTTGTGGGGTTGGGTTTTTTGTTGTTTTTTTGTGGGATTTTTTTTGTTGGAATTTTTTTTTGTGTGGTTTTTGGTTTTTGTGGTGTTTTTTTTGGTTGGTTGTTTTTTGTTGTTGTTGTTTTTGTGTTTGTTTTTTTCTTCCTTATTTAAGATAGTTTCAACTACCTTAAAAAAAAAAAAGGTCATGTTGGTTTCCAAGAGCAAGCAAATATGAATGGCAGCTACCAAAACCCAGGCTGCATTTCTGATGGACTCGTTCTGAGGACATTTCAAGCATCTCCCCACATCAGACAGGGGTAAGATGGTCCCTCAAGGAGTGTCTTTTCTGTTTTTTTTGCAGCTTAACGTAGGGTTTGAAAAGGCCAAATCCATGCTAGGAGCTATTTTTCTTCCCTTTGCCACGTGCCTCACTTGCAAGCAGTGGAGAAGGTGAGTCACAGATGAGTGGAAAGAGTGAAAAGGACTGGAAACCACAAGCACCTGCAGTGGGTGGGGGAGCCAGGGGGCTGCTGGACCTCAGGGGCAATGCCAATTGCTACAGAAAGCAATGAAATCCCCACATTTCCTTCTGTGGGGCTGATGTGAGCACATCAAGGGTCTTGGTGAGAAGTGATGGACTGAAAAAAAATGGAAGGAGAAGCACCTAACATTGAATGCCAGTGCTGCATGATGGCTGGGCAAGAAGGGACACCTGGGGACAAGGTCTTGGGGGTGGCTGGAGGCATTGCACAGCCTCCCTGACTCACCAAAGCCTGGGTGCCCTTTCTGTTGACAGTCATACATAACCAGCCCTGACTGAACCAAGCTAAAGTGCTTTGGGTTTTGTGCTGCTGCAGGAAACCAGTGAGGCCCTGGCGAGCCCTTGGTCCCCCAGGCTGCCCTGCACTGGAGCAGGCACAGGGGCATGCAGGCAGAGCTGCCTCCAGTGCTGGCCCTTCCACCATGTCCAGGAGGATCAGGGCTGAGATGGAGATGCCCAAAATTAAAGGGGATGTAATCCTATCGGGGACACTCAACTCATCCTGGGTGTCCCTCCTCATTATATTTTATTTCCCTTGTCTTTAAACCCCACTCCCTCCTCTTCCAGCCAACTTTGATGGCCATGTGCCTCTCTCTACTCCACACCAGCCTCTCCTTCTCTTCTGGTCTTTGCATGGAGTCTTCCCATTACTCCCCAGAGGAGTAGCAGCATCTCCTGGTGCCATCAGACATCATCTCTGAGGCAAAGCTCCCCACATCGTGCACTTCAACCAGAGCCAGATTTGCTCCCATGAAGGGTAGCACATCAAGGGGCTCCAAAGCCTCAAGCATCCAGGATCCCAGTTTTATGTCTTGCATTTCACAGAATCATAGAATGGTTTGGATTGGAAGGGACCTTTCCAGGTCATCTAGTCCAACCCCCCTGCACTAAGCAGGGACATCTGCAACTAGAGCAGGTTGCTCAGAGACCTGACCAACCTCACCTGGAATGTAAGGTTCCAGGGATGGGGCATCAACCACCTGTGTGCAACCTGGGCCAGGGCCTCACCACCCTCAGTGGTGATGAGGACACATGGTCGAGCAGGGTGGTGGCTCTTTCAGCAACACAAATTGGATTTTAAAAGCTTTTTCAGCTGTTCTGATGGAGAAGACCATGCAGTCAGTCATTACAAATGGGGCATCCACCAGGACCACAGGGACTTGGTGCCTTGTGTGGGTGCTCCAGTGGTACCACTTTACCTTTATGTGTTGAAATGCATCAATCCTTGCTCGTACCTGTTTGCTAAGGATGAATAGGGACTGTTGGCTAACAGCAACCGTCCCAATACTCACACATTACCAACCCCCTCCTAAAAAGCTGCCACGGTGCTGATGATGCAACTCTTAAAGAGTCCACTTCACACTTTTTGGAGTGGCTTTATCCAAACCCCCATCACTGTCAAACAAAGGAGATGTTGCTCTGGTGAAGGTGTGGTGATCCAATGGCGACGAGACTTTCTGACACAGCAGCTCAGGCTTGTAACTGCACCCCCCTGCTGCCATGCAGCCCCTTTCTTTCTCCTCCTCCTCCTCATGTCTTGTTCCACAGCCACAGGTTATTGTGCAATGAGCCGGTGGCAGCCACAGCACTTAACTGCACGAAAAATAGCAGAAGGAAAATATCAGGTGTATTTTTAGCTTATTTTCCTGCAATTTAGCAGTGGGAAGAGAAGAAAAAAATACAAATCAAGTTGTTCTGTGAGACTCAACAGAGTCTGGTTTCCTGTGGATTCGTGCACTACAGCCCCTAAATCCCACCCCTGCTGTGTCCTCCCAGGCATCCTGTCTGCCCACCTGCAGTAATACCCACCTCTCCCCAGGCCTCCTACCCACCTGAGAGGCCAGTGGCAATACCCACAGGTCCTAAAATGGCCTGAGCACTGGACACAGCACTGTACTGTAAGTGACTTTCAAGGCATCCTCTTCAGATCTGACCTCTACTCAGGCACTGACTTTGCATTGTTGTAGGACATTAATATTCGTGATACCACTAATCCTCTGTCAAAAGTCTGTCAGATGGATCAGGATGTCCTCAGGTGGTAGTTGAGCACCAGACAGCACTATTCCATCCACCTTACATACTACAAAAGCAGCTAAAAGGAGCTTTTTTTGGACTCTGCTCCCAGATTCCCAGCATCTATGGAGACTTGCAAAGCAAGGACTGCAAGCCCAGCCTCTGGGGGGAGGGCCCCCCCAAAACCTGAAGGTTTCTGCAGGCATCCACACCCTCCCATGCCTGGCAGAGCAGGTAGTCAAGGTAAGGCACAGGACATGGCTCCAGCTGTGTATATTGAGTGGCCTGGAACTTGGCTAACCCCGTGGGCAGACAGGCTAATGCTAAACTTGTGTGAGGAGTTCAAAGGCTGGGAGTGTTTCATCCGCTACCAAAAGATGACATCAGCAGGACCAAAACTATAAACAAACACTCCCGTTTGACAGAGCCACAGATTACTAACAGCTCCATTTAATACTCAGTTAAATTATCATCTGGAGTTTTACATAGTGTTACAATGAGATTTTTTGTTGTTGCTGTTATTGAAAACATTTTTTTTTTAATAATCCGGAAGGGCTTTTCATTTCTTTGCCACATGGCTATCTCACCCTAAAGCACCCTACTTTCAATCTACAGTAGTAAAACGTCACATTAGTTTTAATAGAACATCAAGGAACATGAATTGTAGCCATCTTTGTAAAGAAAAGGACCAAACCATCTTTATATGTTAAATAACTCCACGACAAGTAAAAGGTAGTAATGCTATTACAGGGGGACAGGTGCAGCAAACAAAAGATAATGACCCAGAGGTTCATCTCACATGACTGATTGCTCATTAATTCAGAAATAAAACAAGAAGAGAGGGCAGGGGGCAAGGGAGGCTGAAGAAATGGATGGAAAGAGGTGTCTTCTCCAGCTTTCGTGTGATTGGCATCATGGGAAGAACCAGGAGTCCAAGAGAGAAAATATTGTTCAGACCCAACAGTAGGACCCTGTGGCAGACATGGAGACAGTGTCAGCTCTGTGGGGAAGGGCACAGCTCAGGGCTCATCCATGACTGTTTTAAGTGAACAAGCTCCATAGAACACATCACAGCAAGACCAGGTCTGCAGCCATGGTGCAGCCTCCTGCTCTAGTCTGGGTGCCTATGGAAGCTGTTGTGGGCTCATGTGTTAATTTGAAGGATTTGGGCAAGAAAACCCAAGTTTGGGCAAAATTCTGAGTTGTAAAGACAGACCATGAAACAAAGAAGGAAACTTCCACAAAGCCAGGGCCATTGTGAAAATGGCCCTATAGATGTGCCACGTGCCATGCCACAGCAGTCCATCAGGTGGAGCACAGCCCCACCAGCAGGCTGCATGGTACATCATGGGATTAGGACACTGAGTCCTGTCTTAACTGTGAAAGGGTGCTGCCAAAGGACCTTGGATGGGTGGCTGTCCCCTCACCCTCTAGTGTGATCCATCTCCCAGCCCATGGGGAAGCTGGAGCTGAGGGAGCAGAGTCCAGCCCAGCCAGCTGATGATGCTGTGGGGTTTGAGTTGACCACACAAGAGCTTTGAAACAAGAGTGCAGAGTGGAATGGGAAATATCTACAGAGCTCCAGTGCAAATCTCAGGGGGCCAGATGAAAAAGCAACCTAGGCAGGTGTGGATGCCTGAGGTGTCCAGAGCTTTCCTGATGAATGGCTGGCAGACTGCACGGCTCCTGTCCCTGCTGCTGCACCTAGTAAGCAATAAAAGAGAGGAGTCTGCTACATGAAGGAAAACAGCCTGCATTTCATATAAAGGCCACATAAGTGGCATTACTTGGAGAGCTATGAACTTGTGTCTGGGCCAGAGCTGCTTTCGTGCAAGCCTCCCTTTGAAGCATTGAGCAGAGGTGCCCTTTGCCCATCCCTGGATGGCTGCCCGGCTGGAAGTGAAAAATAGTCTCAGCATCTGCTGGGAGAAGCAAGAGGATAAACCAAAGTGTAGTGGCCAATTGGTGGCTGCTGGTGGCTGAAAGGAAAAAGAGCAGTGGCTCAGTATGGATCACCTGCCCACGTATACCTGCACATGGAGATGGTGCTGGTCTTGCCCTGAGCCCCAAGCTCTCAGCATCATCAGGAACATCAAAATTCTAAGAAACATGGGAGAAAAAGACCAAGGACCTCATAGACTTCCTTCTTTCAAAGAGCAGTGTTTGCCCAGCAGCCTGTGCAAGACACATTCATAGCAGAAATGACACCGGGACATCCAGGTACTGCCGACTGCTGACAGCTGCTCCCAGCAGCTCCCCATTCTGGGCCAGCTGCTCCTGTAGGAGAGGTCTGCCTGCAAGAAGGGATGAACAAAAAACTCTCTGGTCCTGTGGGAAGATACTGAACTGCCGATGAGCAAATACCGTATTGCGGTGCTGCTGGCGGTGACCGGCTGCAGACTACAGCCGCCTCCCTCTCAGCACCAATGCAAGTATTGGATCCGTGTCCTTGGCAGGCAGGAGGAGGAATGAGGCAGAGAATCGTAAGAGACAGGCTGAAGATTGCTCCTGCCGAGACTAAAAAAAACTATAAGGAAATTTCTATCTGAAGAAGCATCATAAAACTCCCACTGTAGGGCTCCTGGCTCTTCTCGATCAAAGGCGGACAGCTGGTACGTCCAGAGATGTCTCCTCTGCAAACCAGGCTGGAAGCTGAAGGTAAAAGGAAGGTATTTGCTACCTCCAGCACCATTAGTGGTAACAGGGTTTTAGCGAATAGTTTGATTTGAACCAAGCCCAGTGTCCCAGGACAACCCCAGTCCTCTGGTAAAAAAAAAAAAAAAAGTCGTCACTAGTGTGAGCTGCAGACGTGAGCCTCAGTACAGGCAAGCAACACTCCCCAGAAGCCAGCCCACCATGCCATGTCATTGAGCCCTCTCTGGGACCAGAGGACCTCCAGGACCACCCTGCCCCACCACCCTGGAGTATGCTACACACCACTCCTCTTGCCATGCAGAGCCTGAACTATGCCACAGCTACAGGGTGACTGGTGCAGAAGACAGCCTTGTTTGAGCTGTCTGGGTGCTGCTCTCTTGACTAGGGGTCTCCTGAGCAGTTGTTTGATGTTGCTCCAAAGTCTTTATTATGGTGGGTAAAAAGAAAAAAGGGAAAGGATTTTTTAAGTTGACTTCCTAGGAACGTGGTCCCACAAGGAGGAAGCTCATGATGTCCAGCTGACTACTGGCCTTGAGGCCAAGCTGTCTTTGCTCTGGAGGACTCTTCATCTTGGAGACAACGTGTGCTTTGATCCTAACAGAAGAACCTGAGGGGATGGGCTCACCAATGACCCTCTCTCCTTCACCCAGTTAGTGACACCACACCAGCCCTGTCTTGCAATGGCACCATTGCTTGACCAGGTCTCATCCAGACCTTATGCTTTAAAAAAAGAAAATCCCAACATTCTTGTCCATCCAGTAGCTGTTTTTCTCAGCCATAACCATTAGCCTCTCACCTGACCCACACATCCTGCCTCTGTTTTCCCAACCTTGCACCATCTGCTCTCCTGTCCTGGCTGTGTCACTGTTTCTCCCTTGACTGGTGTCCCCCACCCTTGGCGATGGTCCCCATAACCAGCGCAGGAACCTTCCCAGCCTGCCCTCTCCACAGATGCTGAGGAACCTCTTGGCAAAATGAAAAAAAACCCAAACAAACAAACCCAAAAAAATTGGATCCCACAAGACTTCTAACTAGAAAGGCTTTTGGCCAAGTCAAAGAAGAAACTAATACTGATTCAGTCCTGCACAAAGCAGCTGGTTTCACTTCCCGATCCAAATTTGTGTCTCCAGAGACATCAGCGACACCCTCCCCTCCCCCATGGGTCTGTGTATAAAACCCTCACAAACGCCGGTGGGAAGGCCAGCATGAGAGTGGGCACCCGCAAGCCTCAGTAGTCCTTGTCACCATAGTCATTGTAAAGGACACTCAGCGTCTGCTCCTCGCATGTCTTCTTGAGGTCCCGGCTGAGCTCCGACCAGTCGAGCCCATAGGGCTTGATCTCGCTGTAGCGGCAGGCAAGGTACTTGAGGGATGAGCGCTGGAGGCTGATCTTGGGCTCTTGCAGGAGGCCGTTGCACCAGCTGCTGAGGTCCCCCAGCTGCGAGAGGATGAGGCCGGCCTTCCTGCAGCGAGGGCAGGCAGGGGGAGATGCCGGGGAGGGGGGAAGGGGACGACGAGGGTGATGGACACACCACAGGGGGATGGCAGGAGGGGCGGAGGAACGTATGAGGAGAGAAAAGCAAAGATGGTTAAAGACACCGTGGGAGCTGCTGGAGGGAGAAGAGATAACACAAGAGTTGGGCAGCACGGAAAGCAGCTGAGCGGAGCCTGACTCCTCCAGGATGAGGAGGGACTGAGGGGGACACCAGTCCCATGGCAGCACTGTGAACAGTGCGAGAACAGCCTCTGCCTGGGTCAGGTCAGAGATACTCATGCCACTGTGGTGGTGCTGGACCTGCTGAACTGGTCTTGGGATTCACCTTGCACTTCCCTGCCCTGTCCCCTCTTCTTCTTCCACCCCGTATCATCCCACAGCAAGGCCAGGTTTGCTGAGGGTTGAGGAGGGGACAGTCACAGATGTAGCTGTAAAACACCCCTTGGGATGGACATCATCAGTGGCATCACCAGTCACTGCTGCAGCTACTGGACCTCAAACAGAACCAGAAGGGAATGTGGGAGCAAATGGCACTGCAGGAAATGGAAAGAAATGCTGAAAAGGTGTCAGGGCTAATGCGTGTGTCCAGCACAGGGCAAGGTCACCACATGTGTCCTCTCCATGAAGTGCACAGGTTACATGTTAGGATCACCAAGAGCTTGGTGTAGGATACCTCCAGTGACATGTCAGGAAGAGCAGGTTCTGGGAGCATTGCTCCCTTGCAATCATGTGTCTGGAAGGGGATGTGATGGAGAAGAAACACCCAGTATTGGCAGTCAGCACACTGGGACATCACTGAGCATGAGGGAGATTTAGGAAAAGAAAACAAACAACCCACTCAAAATATCATGCTTGGCTTCTGGGGGTCTGGCTGGAAGGCTGAAGGTGAGATAAAAATTAGGATCCTCCTAATCATAGGAATATCACAAGATGTAATTGTAGCGAGAAAGAGCTAAATTACCAACAACTCATGTTGGATGAAATACCGGAAGAGCACAGAGGATCCTGGCCAAATATGACCTAAATTGTGTTCTCTTCACGTTTTAAATCTTAAAATTGTGCTTCTAATGCTTCTATCAAGAAAACCAGTTTGTTCAAATAAAACACATTATGTTCATTTTAAACTTGTCTAGCACTTTGGGCCATCTCCAGGGGATCTAGGAAATGTGGAGGTAATAGCTTCAAATGAAGCATCTTGAAGGTGAGTATCGCATGTGTAAACCCAGACAAAAGTTTAAGTGCCTCAAGAGCTTCCAGTATGCCAGACAGCTTCAAGGTCAGCTGGTGGGTTAGTATAAACATGGAAGAGAAGATATGTCCCCTTGGTAGCTATAACTCAGGATCTGTTCAGCACAGAACAGGCAGTGGAGGCACAAATTGTGATGCACTGAAGAGTCTGGCCCCATCCTCTTGCCCCTTGCCCTTTAGTTATTGGTCAGCATTGATCAGATCCCCTCTCAGCCTTCTCCAGATAAACAGCCCCAGGGCTCTCAGCCTTTCCTCATGATGCTCCAGTACCCTCTTTGTAGTCTCTGCTGGACTCTCTTCAGTAGTTCCTTGTCTTTCACAGAACCACAGAATCACAGAAATTAGGGGCTGGAAGGGACCTAGAAGATCATCTAGTCCAACTCCCCTGCCTGAGCAGGATCACCTAGACCAAGTCTCTCAGGAACAGATCCAGGCGGGTCTTAAGTGTCTGCAGAGATGGAGGCTCCACAACCCCCCTGGGCAGCCTGTTCCAGAGCTCTGTCACCCTCACTGAGAACCAGAACTGGACACAGTACTCCAGAGGTGGCCTCACTAGGGCAGAGTAGGCCTCCCTTGACCTGCAGGCCACACACTTTGTTGTGCACCCCAGGACATCATTGGCCTTCTTATCCACAAGGGCCCATTGCTGGCTCATGGTGAATTTGTCCACCAGGACTCTCAGGTCCTTCCCCTGCAAAGCTGCTTTCCAGCAGCTCAACCCCTGAGCTGTACTGGTGTAGAGGGCTACTACTTCCCAGGTGAAGGACCCTGTGCTTGCCCTTATTTCTTCTCCTTAAGCAAAGTCCAGGGCTCCCTGGAGCCCTTCTCATGCTAAGAGGGAGTAACTTGTTTTCATAACTCCAGACAAGGTATCTGCACTCATAGAATCATAGAATATTTAGGGCTGGAAGGGACCTCCAAAGGTCATCTAGTCCAGCCCCCTTGCAGTGAAGCAGGGACACCCTCAACTAGACCAGGCTGCTCAGAGCCTTGTCCAACCTCACCTTGAATATCTCCAGAGATGGTGCCCCAACCACCTCCCTGGGGAGCCTATTCCACTGATCCACTACCCTCAAGGTAAAGTACTTCTTCCTGATACCCACTCTAAATCTACTCTAATTTAAACCCATTACCCCTTGTCCTTGCACTACAGGCCCTTGTAAACAGCCCCTCTCCAGCCTTTCTGTAGGTCCCCTTCAGGTACTGGAAGGTGGCTATAAGATCGCACCCAGAACCTTCTCTTCTCCAGGCTGAACAACCCCAGCTCCTTCAGCCTGTCCTCATAAGAGAGGTGTTTCAGCCCTCTGATTATCTTTGTTGCCTTCCTCTGGACCCACTCCATCAGCTCCATGTCTTTCCTCTGTTGAGGGCTCCAGAACTGGATGCAATACTCCAGGTAAGGTCTCACCAGAACAGAGGGGCAGAATCACCTCTCTCGATCTGCTGGCCACACTTCTCTTGATGCAGCCCAGGATACAACTGGCCTTCTTGGCTGCAATTGCACACTGCTGGCTCATGTCCAGCTTCTCATCCACCAACACCCCAAAGTCCCTTTCTGCAGAG
>JANHGL010008439.1:12749-33237 GCA_024611195.1 Ceyx melanurus
GTCCCAGTACAGACCCCTGAGGGATGCCACTTGTCACTGTTCTCCATCTGGACATCAAGCCATTGACCACCACCCTCCGGATGAGACCATCCAGCCAATTTTTTATCCACTGTACAGTCCACCCATCACATCCATATCTCTCCAACTTGGTGAGTAGGATGTTGTGGGGGACTGTGTCAAAAGCCTTGTAGAAGTCCAGATAGATCACATCAACAGTTTGTCCTTTGTCCAAGGATGTAGTCACCTTATCATAGAATGCCACTAGATTGGTCAGGCAGGACCTACCCTTGATGAAGCCATGTTGGCTGTCCTTCATCACCCCACTGCCTTCTATTTGTCCTGTTAGACCACTCCCCCTTGCTTCCTTCAGTCCAGCAGTCAGCATCACCCAGAAGGATGGTCAGCATGTCCCCAGTAAGCAGAGACAATGGGACAGCATGGCCACATGGAGGAGGAGGGATGTGGTAGAGTCAGTCGCGTGGCTCCACATCCAGGACTTCAAAGGAGCATCGGCAACAGTCAAACAAACACTCTGTCTGCTGGCTAAATAATGTCATCTGTAAGCGATTTGTCCTGTCACCACTAGTCTGGATGCTTTGCCCTCGCAGACGATCAAACAGGAGGTCTGCTTTCCAAGATTTGTCATCACCAGAATCCACTGCAGCTGCCTAAATGTCTCTTTCCAAGTAGTGCGAGCTGCAAACACTTAATCAGCAACTTGCGTCATCTCATCCTAAGTGCTCCAGCATTTCCAGAGGGTGGAATTAACCCTCTAGCTCAAAGATTCACACAACAAATGGCAACATTTGGGCAATTTGGTGACATTTCTCCATGCCAATAAACCTTCCCTATGCCAATGCAGCTTCCACCCCTTTATCAGGTTGGTCCTTGGTCACCTCACCAAGGCAGTGATCAGCAATGGCAATGCTCAGTCTCAGCGATGGCAATGACTGTGTGATGACTCCAGCCTGTCACGTAAGGAATTTTATATACTTCTCATACAAACCATCACAACAGATGTCAGATGGTCTGTGCAAGCTGGGGCTGGATTTCACATCTGGAAATGGAGACAGAGCAGCATCAATGCAGCTGGGCTCGAGACAAAGGTGAGACATAAGTCCAAGCCTGCTGATCCGACTCAGTGTCATGGGAATTAAAGCACCCTGGGTAGAGGAGCTGGTGGGAGCCTCAGCCTTAACAGGACTCCACATGCTGGAATGTCACTACTTGAACTTTGAGGTTCAGCCTCAGCTTTGTCCCAGGGAGTGGAGGACGTTTCCCATCAAAGCTGAACTAGAAGACATACCTAAGAGATACTAAACACAAGACAGCCACCGTTTGCAGAGTCTTTCTGACTGCCTAATAGTGGTTTGGAGGACAGAGAAGGTACATGGAAGATCTCCAACCCTCCACCAGAAATCTACAAGTGATCACCTGGAGAAGCAGGGCTGGAAGACAGCTAGTAGTGGAAGACCAGCAAGAAGACGTGTGGGATGGGGGTAAGGTGGAGGCCATGCATTTCATAGATGTGTTTCATGTTGCTAATGTAAATTTGGAATAATCCTGATTTCCAAATGAGCTCAAGGCTCCAGTTCTATGGAGGCCAGATGCTATGAAACACCACTGCAGCCCACACAATCTCCCAGCCCAACTTGCTAAACTGACTGAAAAACATCGACGTTACTGGGAAACCATGTAGACAAAGCAGACATTAAAGGACATGCGGAGAAGGGAACAAACATCTGTCTGCCTCTGCAAGCCCTTGGCATGAGGCATCCCATCCCCAGGCAGCTACAGTGGCTGCAATGACCTGGAGGAGCTCAGAGAGAGGACATAGTGCTCACTCAGGCATGAAGGGACTGTCTCAGCCAGGAAGAGCTCAGGGCAACCTTCCATGGCAGCTCAGCACTGCCTGGGCACCAAAAACACTTGTGTTTTTGTCCCTGAGACCACTCCACGTGACCACAGACATAGATCAGAAGGGAGGGGATACACCTGCAATTCAGAACCAAGGTTAATCCTCTGCTGCTTTGGACCAAAGGTGACAGTGATTTCAACACACAGAGATGCATTCAACTCAAGCAAAAGCACAGAAGTTGCAAAGCCAAGACTGAACTTGGCATGGTGCAGCACATGTATGAGTATTTGCATGCACATCTTCCATAACCAGACTCTTCTGTGTCACCTTCTCCAGCTGGCTTGAAAGTACTACCACCTCCTTGTACCTTCTTCCTGTGGCTTCATTCTCCAGCAACATGCTCCAATCATGCTCCTTCCCTTCTCACCCACAATGACCTCCACTCCTCAAAGATGCATTATTTTTCTAAGAACTTCTGCCTTTTTACTTGTGGCAGCAGATACTGAGGGAAAAATAATCCCATCCCCTTCCCACCCTGCATGGCCTGAACAGACTAGGAAAAAAACTCCATAGATAGCATAGGGCTGGTGGGATGGTCAAGGATGATGGGTTGACTGCCTTCCACCTTGTCCTACATTTATGGTGCTTCAAGGGAGATGGCTAAACATATGCACAGCATCCATCAACAGAGGAAACCACTGAGTCCATCATCAAGCAGAGTCATGAGATTTGCCAGAGAGCCACCTTCCTGGTGACCTACAAGGGATAAGCCTGTTGGTGGGCAGGCCTGCCTGCTAAGCCAACCCAGCTCCCAAGCCTACCTGGGCCCCAGCTCATCTTCACAGCGCCAGGTGAACTCCCCAAAGCTCTCGTAGTGCTGGTTGTAGTGGTAAAGGACTCGGTGCAGGCTGGGGGAACCCAGGTCCAGCAGAGTGTTGTAGGCTGTTTGCTGCTCTTTGCCACTGGTGTAGCCGTTGAAGAGGTTGTAGATCTTGTCTGCTATTTCTGGGCAGAAGGACAGAGGTTATTCAGTGGGATGCAAGGAAAAGTATGACTAAAGCCCACCAGGTTAAGATCAGCTCTAGGGAAACCAAGGCCAGAGACAAGATTTGTCGTCTGAGTTATGATTTATGTCATATCAAGACAAAGTCCCAGTGGAGGAGCAACAGATCAGATGGCATTCTGCAGACTCTGTCCAGGTTAGGTTCTCATTGTTTTGTCCAACTACGAAAAGAAACAGGTGGTGTCATCAGGTGCTGTTAATGAAATACCATTTATGAGGTTTCTTGAGCACAGGCACCACCTATACTACCAGTTGCTTTCTGGGCAGGACAAGCAGGTCTTCTTGGCTATTCCGGTGTGTCCTGAATGCCAGTCCCTCAACTTACCATCCCACTCTTGCACCAGCACAGAGTGCCTCTGTGTATGTTTATGACTCCTGCTACTCTCCACACCAACTCTCAACACCTCATGGCAGCACCTGGGCCACCATGGGCGGAGATGTTACAGCCAGTACACGAGATGTGTATGAGGACATGGAAGGGGGAACTCCCTGTTGCTGGTCCTAGCATCACAGTCCAGCTCCATCTCACCTTGAGCTTTCACATCGTCCACCACAGGACAGGGAGTCTTGACTGTCACATCACTGGACCTGGAGCGCCTTCCTGTGTTATCAACTCCCCACAGGGTGAACCTGGCCAAGAAGGAAAAAGTGAAGCTTTGGACTCCCAAGACCTCATGCAAACACAGGCAGCATCAGTTAGGAGCACCATGGTCAGGGTGATGGTGCTGCCATGGGCATGGCACAGGGGATATTACTCATGGGGAGATGACTCACATGTAAGTGGTGTCAGGCTCCAGGCAGCGAATGATGAGGGAGATGGTGGAGGAGAGTCTGTCAGGCACTTGGGCCGGCATGGCACAGGGTGACTTGGCGCCAGAGATGATGTCATCCACAAAGCTCAGCACCGTCTCTAGGGAGAGAGGGGTGGATGCACCGCGGGTGATGACACAGGTGTCCCTGGGGCTGTGAAGAGCCGCTGAGGTCTGTGCCAGTTACCACACTGCCTGCTGCCGAGGGGGACCAAGGCTCTTGCATGAGGTTGGTGCAGAGATGGCCCCATCACTTTTCCAGCAGAGCTCATCACAATGGTGCAGAGCTGCCACTTCTGCAGCATGGTGGGCAGAAGCGGGGCTGCTTTCTCTTCCAGATGACACTGGATACATTGCAGCATCCTCTTGCAAAGAGGCTCTCCTCCAGCACCCCCATCCCTGCCTCCCCAGATAGAATCAGCAGAGTCCTCACTCACCTGTCTCCACCTTGGAGTGGTCCGTTCTGTCAGTGACTTTCTCTTGACGGAGGAGGTAGTCAACAATCTGCACCCCAATGGGAGGCTCCGAGTGCCCCCACTCCAGCACCACCAGTGTGCTGCTGGGCTCGTGAGCAGTGGAGAGTCGTAGGCTGGGGGGCAATGCCGGCTGGTCAACATCTCAGGAGAGCAAGATCTGCCAGCCATCCCCACATCCCACCTGTGCTCACCCATATCTATCACTGCCTTGCTGCTCCTCTGTGCTTTAAAAAGGCTACAAAACCACAAGGCTGAGGCACACAGTATGGGAGAGGTGCTGAGGACAACCTCTCCAGTCAGTCCCCATGGCTGGTACAAAAGGCAGCAGGAGGGTGTTTGCTGGTGCCACTCACACTGCTGCACAGAACATGTGCAGCTGCCCTAGAAATGAGCTGGTTTCTGTGAGGCAGTACATAGGGACTGGTTTTGCACCACACTCTCACAGCAGAAGGGCTTCAAAGCCATTAACCCATGGAAGTGACTCCCTCTTTCCTACCCCTCCTGGCTCTGGGCATGCTAGTACACAGGGCTCCTTCCCTGGGTTTGCTCTACCAGGATAGATCCAGAAACAGCTCCCCAGTCCTCAGCTTCATTTAGAAAAGACACTGCATCTCTACACCCTCTGTGTGATTTCCAAAGCCCCCATCCCCTCGCAAACCTGTCCCATAGAGCCACATCAGCCCCATCAGCTCCTGCCACTGCATCACTGGCCACTGCCGCCTCCTCCCAGACCCATCACGCCAAGAGGTCAGGCTGGGCACATGTGGAGACCTACATGGGGTGTGGGAGAGGCGCACAGGTGGGCAGCCCGTCAGCCCCGAAGGCACTCGAATCACAGCGGCACCAGTCCTCGATGACATCCCCACTTCCTGAGCACCACAGCGAGCTCATGGTGGCCTCCTGCAAGAGCTAGGAGAGAGAAGAAGAGGGTGAGCACCGGGCATGTGAACTCCCATCCCATCACCACACCAGTCAGTGCTCATCCATCCCCTGGAGGGTTCATCATGTTCCATCCACCCCTGGAGAGCAGGGCTGGCCAACAGGTCAGGGTTCCCACAGTTTGACAGCTATGGCAAGCTGCCTGCAAAGACCACCCTAATGCTGTCCTGCCACCTCCATGCCCATCCCACAACCTTAAGCCACTGGTTTCTCACCCTCTGGGTCTGGTTGTTGGTGACCAGCTCATAGATAGGGGCCGCTTTGGTGACTTCCAGCAGGATGGGCTCTGCCGGCACGTCCGGACTGGAGGCAACATGACAGAGTGGGCAGGAAGAGGGGCAGCGCCCTCGGCTCTGGCACTCCATACGCACACCAGCTGCCATGCGCTTGGTGCCTGATTCGGAGAGGCTGGCGATGTACTCGGGGAAGGTGAGCACCTTGGGATCCCGCTCACGCTCCTCTGACTCATCTGATGGGGAGTTGCCTGGAAAGGAGGAAAATAGGGGCACCAGGGTGGGCTTGGGCTATGAGCCACCAATAAGGGGATGTGAGGGGGCTAGAGCCCTGCTTCCACCCAGGAGAGAGGTGGTGCTGCCCGGAGATGCTCCTGATCCTTAAGAGCTCCCTCTTTGCTCTGTAGGGATGATATACTCACTGGTCTTCAGAGGAGAAATCAGGATTGCAAAGATCCTGGCCTCTACCATCACAGATCCTTCTATTTCCCCTTGCCTTAGTTTCCCCAACCCTTCAGTTGGCACTTGGATGGACCACCCTTGCAGCAGGTCCCCACGAGAGGGAGCCTCTTTCATGTGGCTGAAGACTCGTGAAGGACTTGCCTGAGCACCTTCACTCCCTGCTGAGAGCTCTGCCAAAGCCCCTGGCCAAACCACACCACTGCAAAAGCCCTCCTGGCCCAATGTCTGATTTCTTCACTTAGACTCCTTGGTTCCCAAAGACTCCCATCAAAGCTGATGGAATGGAGCATGCTGGAGACCAGAGAGGATGAGTGTTGGACCAGGGTTCACAGCAACAATGCTGACTCAGTTCCCACTCAAAAATATCTGCAGCCAGCAGTACCAATGAACTCAGAGTGAGCAGGAAAAACCTGCCAGTGTCTTATGAAGCTCAGAAAGCCACCAAGGTTGCTACAAAACTACCAAGCCCCTCTCCAGTGCCTCCATTCCTCCTGCACTCCTGGCTCCTCCTCCCCAGTCAGGGAAAGGGAGATGTGAGGCAGTTCTCTTTCATTTTCCCAGCTCAAACCCAGCTCCTCCTGTCTCCCCACTGTCATGGGGCATGATGGAGGTGGAAAAAACTGCAGCTAGGCAAGGAAATATCTGTGATTCTGTGATTCTGTGAAACAGTCTCTCAGTAAGGGGGCTTAGCTTACAAAGCACCATCATGAAGCAGAACAATGACATGGAGAAAGATACATTTGTCAGGACCACAGACTCTCAACCAGCCCATGACAAGGCTCAAGGCTCATTTACCCTCTACCCCATACTGGGGAATATCTGATATGAGCCAGGATGCTGGTGGTCTTCTTGACTACCTGGGCCCATGCTGGCTCATTTTATCCAGCTGGTGACCAACACCCCCAGGTCCTTTTCCACACTTTTCAGTCATTCTGCCCCAAGCCTGGAGTGTTGATTGAGGTCGCAGTGACCCAAGTGCAAGACCTGGCACTTGGCTTTGATGAAACTCATCCCATTGGCCTTGGCCCATTGATCCAGCCTGCCCAGATCCCTCTGTAGAGCCTTCCTATCTCAAAGAAAATAAACACTCCCACCCAACTTGGTGTCATCTGCAAATGTACTGAAGGGCCCTCGATCCCCTCATCCAGATTATTGATATTAAACAGCACTGGTCCCAGTACAGAGCCCTGGGGAATACCACTTGTGACTGGCAGCCAACTGTACTGAACTCCATTCACTGGCACAGTGAAGGACAAGGCAGAGCGGTGGGGTCAGAGGAAGCTGAAGGACACCCAGGCAATGCCTCACCCCTAGGCAGGCTCAGGGCATTGTTGGCAGTGGCTTGGTACGGGCTGGATGCTGCGGGGAGCTGCCCAAGAGCACGTCCGCAGCTCAATAGGAAGGTCTTCCTATTGCAAGGATTTGCAGGGAAACGGGCCTATCCTTGTGACTCCTGCAAAGAAAACAAGGCTGTTAAATAAAACCCAGGATTCGAGAGCGCTGCTCTGCTCTCCCAGTGAGCTGGAAATGGATCACTTCGGGCTGGCTGTGAATTGCAGCTTAGCAGGCGCCGAGGGAAAGCAGAGGAGCCAGGGAATGATTTGTCTGTTGCAATTTCTCAATCGATATCCAGCTCCTGACGTTTGCAAACAAAGAGCAAAGGAGGGAAAGTGGCAGGTGCCAGAGTGAAACCGAAATGCGATATTGTGGGTGGAAAGAGACTTGCCAGACCTGAAAAGCCTCCAAGCAGGAAAATCAAAGAGGAGGAAATTGCTGGAGAAAAGAAAGTACTTGCAATCAAAAGATGCTACATCTAGAGACAGCCCACAGCAAAACAGCAACGGGTCTGTACTCTCACAGGTGGGCTTGGGAAGAAGTTTGGGCTCCAGGGGGTCTGAGGCCACAGGATCCAGATGCAGGCTCAGAGAGAAGCCTTTCTCACAGAAGAGCCCTGAAGAGAAAACAAATGTCTCCATAACCAGGGCACAGCAAGAGCAGCACTGTAGGCTGCTGCCAATATTGAGAATTATAAAGCTTTGTGATGGAAATGATGTGGTGGTCACAGTGCCTGTGAGCTCCAAGCTCATGTTGCCTGCACCCAGGAGCTCCTGGGCAAAGGACAGCAAACTCTGGTCACCTAAGAAGCATCAGCTCCTCTCAGCATCCTCTGTGTCCAGGCTTGGGAGCTGGCTCTTGCTTGTTGCCCAAGACTGGGTGGTGCAACCCTATGTCACCAGCACAGGCAACAAAATGCCTGCAGGCAGCTTTGCAAAGGCCAGCACAAGAGACTGTAGACTTTTTGGTTTAGAAGGGATCTTTCAAGGTCATCTAGTACAACCCCTCTGCACTAAGCAGGGACATCTAAAACCAGGTTGTTCAGAGCTCTGTCCAACTTCATCTGGAATGGTTCCAGGGAGAGGGAAGTGACCACCTCTCTTGGTAACCTGGGCCAGGGTTTCACCACCTCAGTGTAAAAAATGTCTTCCTTCTCTCTAGTTTAACTCTCTCCTTTAGCTTAAAACCATCACCATTTGACCTGGAATGCATCAGTGCTGGGTGCCCTCTAAACCATGGTTACCCTCCCAGTTCATAACCAGTCTCCAGACATTAAAAGCGCAGTGCTGACAGCCTGGGAGAAGAAAACACATTAGAGGTAGAAAAGTCTGGCTGCAGGATGCAAGTGGAAGAGAGCAGATATGGTGGAGACAAAAGGAAGGAAGGAACAGGATTAGAGACAAATAACAGTTAAGTCCAGAATCAGGCAGGATGGCTTGGTGGGATTAGTGGATTCGTCTTTCGTCTCCCTAGGGATGTGGGTATTTATCTTGCTTTCTGGCCCAGACTAAACGCCTGCTCCAGTCCGCAGGAGTCCTTCAGCCAGCTTCAAAGGGTGTGAGAGGATGTAAATAAGAGGATGAGATGGGACATACCATGGTGGGCACTTTCCCTGCTATGCTGAAAGTGAACTCAGCTTCCTGCTCTCATGAGGTGGCTGTGTGGACCTTCCTGGGGACAAGCAGGGTTCCTACCTTTGCTAATGTCCTCATACTCCAGCCAGAGCTGCCGCTGGACCTGCCTGTTGGGATACCAGATGGAGCAGGACTCCTCGAAGCCATACACTGCCTCCTGAATGTAGTGGTTGCCAAACTGGTCCAGCAGCGCCACGAAATCTCCACGGGAGGTGGCCCCATCCAGAGAGTGAAGCGCGTTGCTGAAGGCTGGGAAGGAGATGGGAGGAGATGTTCAGATCCAACAGGACCTCAAGCTCTTGCCACTTCCCTAAACACTTGCAATGGGCAACCAACCTCTGAGCCCATCCCCTGCCAGAAGGCAGCCATGTGTCCTCTCACCACCCCTTTTCCCTTTCTTCCCCCCAGTCCCACAGGCTTACACTGGGAGATGGTCAGCTGGTTGAGCCGGACATGGTACATGACGGACTGCACCTTCCAGTGCTGCAAGAGGGGGTACCCAGACACCTCGCTGAAGTTCACCATTCCTGCCAGAAAAAGGACATGGGGCTCAGTACCACTGCCCAGGGATGCCTCAGTGGGGGGATGGCTGCAGCCCTTCATGTTGTACCTGGGGGAAAGCAGCTGGTGTGGTGCCAAGAAGCCGGGGGAAAGGACTGTGCACACACCACATCCCCCCAGGGAGGCCACGAGGCCTTTGGAGCTGAGGGTCAGCTGCTCCCTGGCAATTAAAATCGTGGCTTTGAAGGAAGATGTGCGGGCTTGTTTCATCCCGCCGGCAGGGGCTCTGTGTCGGAAGATAACGAGCTTCTCCCGCAACCCCTTCCTGCTTCCTTCCCACTCCCAGAACATGCCCAGGTGTGCTAATTATTTTGCTAATGAGAGTTGCACTTTTTAATGAGCTGCTTGGAGGCCTGGGAACGGTCACTGTCACGCCATGTGTGCCCAACTGCGGCCAGCCAAGAGGCCCTGGGACCCCTTCATCCAGGACTGAGTAGAGCAGGACACATGTGTATGAGGGAAAGTAACACATCTGTCAGTGCTTGTGCTCCATCAGAACATGATGACAATGCTGGGGCTGAGCAAGACCTGTGGTTTGTCCTTCTCCAGGCTAAGACATCCTGTTCTCTGGACAAAACTGAGTTACGGGAGCCAGAAATTCATGGAGACCAGGGCTGGGCAGCCACATTATCCTGCCCAAGACACGAGCCAAGGCATGTGGCAGCTCAGCTTCCCTGAGCAGGGGGAAAGAGAAGCCACTGAAAGTAGTCAAAGCCCCAGAATCCCAGAATCACAGGATGGTGGGGGTTGCAAGAGACCTCTGAGGATCATTTCACCCAATCCCCTGCTCCAGCAGAGTCACCCAGAGCAGGATTCCCAGGATCACATTGTCCAGGAAGGTTTGGAATCTCTCCAGAGGAGACTCCACAGTCTCTCTGGGCAGCCTGAGCCAGGTTCTGCCACCATTACAACAAAGAACTTTTTCCTCATGTTTAGGTGGAACCTCCTGGGTTCCAGTCAGTGCCCATTGCCCTTTGTCCTGCCACTAGACACCACTGACAAGAGTATGGCCCTATCCCCTTGGCCTGTGCCCTACAGATATTGAGGTGCATTCATCAGATCCCCCCTCAGTCTTCTCCAGGCTAAACAGCCCCAGGTCACACAGCCTTTCCCTGCCACAGAGACGCTCCAGTCCCCTCAGCATCTTCATAGCCTCTGCTGTTCTCTCTTCAGTAGAAGTCAATTGAAGGATGCTCAGAGCTCTGATTTTGGTGACTGGAGCACCCCTCAGAGTGCCACAGTAGGACACTGGGACACAGCCACCTCCTCCCTCGCAGCTCCGCAGCCATACAGCCAGCACGACACGCCTCCACTCGACACACTCTGCTGCTAAACAGCCACCCAGCAGGAGTTCAGGAGGATAACAGCAGGCATCTCCCCCACCCCCCAGTTCCCTAACATGAAACGAAGGTGGAGGATCAGGAGAAGATCCTTTGCCTTCCAGAGCCTCTCCCTTCGGTGCTGGCTGCTTCCAACAGCTTCAAAGCCTTTGCTCTTCCCTGCAAAGTGTTTATGCAAAACCAGCCAGCTCTTCCTTACTCAGCAGCTCTGCCTCTCGTGTATTCACAGCACCATCCAGACCTGCTTACTGACAAGCGGAGGAGATTTTACTTCTTCTCCCCCTTTTATTTTTTTCTGCCTTAATCAGCCACAAAGACCCAGCAGAGAAGTGGGAAATGAAAAGGATTATTTACTGGCTTCTGCCTACCCATTATAATTGCCATCAGAGTCCCAGTCCTGGGATGGCTTCCTTATGATGCCTCCACATAACCATGTCAAGGACATCAGAGACCCATCAGGAGGCAGGTGACCTCCAGCACCTCCAGGCATGGCTGAGCATCCCCATGGCTGCAGGGGTGATGAGCTAACACAGCTCTCTTGGGGTACCTCAGCCCTGCCAGGACCTGCTGGCACTCTCCTCCCTGCCTGCAGCTTCCTGCACACAGACCTACATTGCCATCTACCCCCGCACTCATCAGACCATTAGTGGCTCCCCAAAACCCTCCTGGGAGCTCTATCAAATGAATTGAATGCACAAGGTTTCACATGAGACTGCCCTGTAGACACATTCCAAAACAACTTAGTATCCCTCCTTTAGTAGCTGCCTGGTGTTCTCAGACATTTCAGCCAACACCAACCAGCACCAAGAAAACAAAGGCTGTTTAGGGGTGGTGGTAACTTTGTGGAAGAAAGGTAAATCCTTGAAGATTGTCTAGGTTGACATGCATATCCCACAGTGCTTGGGCAGGTCAAATGCTTTGTTACACTGGGAAAGGGATTTGGAAAGCAAATTAAGTGTCTGGAAACTTTTTCTGCTTCAAATTAAAAAAAAAAAAAAAAGGTCTGTTTTTTTGTTTTTTTTTTGCAAATATCCCAAACATCCAGTGGATGCTTCAGGTTTTATGCCACACAATGAATTTACAGCCTCTCCCACTCCTTCATTTTTGGTGCCTTCCTGCTGAGTGAGGGTTGCTAAAGCCAGACTAGACATATCCCACCACAGATCCATGCCCTGAGAGAGGTGGCGCCAAAGTTGGGCATGCCAGCAGCTACCCCGTTGGGACAGGCATGGGTTGAGCCAGACTCACTCACCGGTGAGGAACTCTGGGTCAGGCATGGGGTCGGAGAGCTCCTCTTGGCACTGGTTCTCCAGGGGCACTGTGGCCACCACCAGCCCATCTGGCAGCTGCTGCTCCAGGCCACGGGCAAAGTTGTTCTGCCTGGAAATTAATTGCAGAGAGTGCTGGAGGACATGGAAACTGCCTGGGATCACCCCCACCAGCTGCTGACCAATCCCAAAAAGCCACCCAGCACCAAGCCTTTCCTTTGGGCATGGGCTACAAAGATGTCTACTCTCAACAGAAAGCTTTAGAGGAACCCTCCTTGCCAGCCCCTCCACCTCCTGCAAAGCTTGGCCAGACACAGATGGACCAGGCAGTCTGCTAAGGTCCAGCCCCAGATTGCTTTCTGTACCACCTTCTTGGAGAGGATGGCAAGGTCCGACCCTGCTGGGGTCATCTGGGTCACTTCTCCACATCCCCAACTCACCTGAACGTCCCTTTCAGCACCTGCCCTGAAGCCACCTCTCTGGAGTGGTTGTTGTAGCCATAGAAGAGCTCCCCAAAGAGCGTCTGATTCATGGGCAGCTCACGGGGCTCACCACAGTCCCCTGCCTCAGGGCATGACTCCGAGATGAGCTGACATGACCGCCCATCTGTGCCCAGCTTGTAGTCCTCGATGCACCTGGGAAGCCAGCAATGGGGTCCATCATCAGCTGCAGCCCCCACCAGTGGGGACAGGGGCCATCAGGCCACCCCAGCAGAGACACCAGAAGTGAAGAGACCTTCTTCCCAAGCCACCCAGCCCTATGAGCTCAGGGTGGCAGCAGAACAGTGCAGCTGAACCTTAGGGATGTTCCCATGGCCAGGGTGGTGATGGGGTACTTACCCACAGAACATGAGGATGTTGTATAGCAGGGGTTCCTCGGGCAGGGGGACCATCTGCTGCAGGCACAGCTGCTCACAGCCCCCATTGAAGCCATCTGAGCAGTCCACACCAACATGACGGTCGTAGCAGCCTGTGCCGTCCTTCATGGGGCTTAGTCCAGTTGGGCACTGGTTGGGGATGTGGGAAGCAAGAGGTAAAGGTCCAGGGAAAAAATCTGGCCCTGGGGCTGAGAAGGAGGGGAGGGCTCTGGCACTGCTCTCCATTGGAAACTGCAGCCTGAGTGATTCCTGGGGGCTGCAGGATGGATGGTTGCAGATATTTCTGTCTCCTCTCCCACCAGGAAGGGCAATCCCTGGGGTGGGAGCTCCCAAAGTTACCCTCCACTAAAGCAAGCATCAACTCTGCTCACTGGCACACAGCTCACAGCCTCCCCACCTCAATGTCCAGCTCTGGTGGCAAGAAGTCCCAGCCCTACAAAGCTCTACATTTCAGGGCATGTGTTTTCCCTGCACATCAAAGCAGCTGCAGTGGTGACAGGGGACATGTACGAGTGATGTGGGACCTCCTGAAGAGTCAGCAAGCAGATGGGCTCTCACTCCCTCATGCTTATGTGCAGCAAAGGCAGGGATAGAAGAGATGACAGCCCAAAACCAACTCTTCCCACTGCAAAACTAACCCCTAAATACCTACACCAAGGTGTGAGAAGTAAGGAAGGGTACAGCCCTTCCCCCTCTGACTACCCCCTCCTTGCTCACACCAAAGGAAAGTTGCAGGTCCCCAGGGAACACGCACCACGCAGCCCGTTGAGTCCAGCTTGCGGTCTGAGATGCAGCGGAAATTCTTGCTGCAGCCCCCGTTGTCTCGGGTGCAGTCACGGACGGGGCCGAAGGAGTCAAGGAGGACCTCCAGGCTGTCGAAGGAGGAGGAGGTCATCAGCTCTTCCCTGTGAGGAGGAGGAGGTATGTCACTGTTCAATGAGACATTGTGAACGCTCACATGATTGTGGCTGCTGCGTGGGATTTATCTGGAGCTCAGGTTTCCCTTGAGCTGCCAGAAAGCTGAACAGCAGCCAAGCTTTTAGAGGGATGCAGGAGCTACTGAGAGGATGAGAGCTATCTTCAAGGGCTCAGCTTTACAGGCACTGAAGTGGAGCAGGTTAATGGACGTACTAATCTCCACCTGCAAAATGTGGGGTGGGGGTCCCAGGTCTCATCAATCCCCACACGCTTTGGACTGGTCTTCATGCTCCAGGGACTCATCACCAGTTTATTTGCTGAAACACCTCCTAAACACCCGCACCCCACTACCACACCTACCTGACCTCCACCGCATCCTCCATCACTGTCATGTCAGTCTTGCATTTGGCTGAGGGATTGATGGCCAGCTCAGCTGGTGGGATGACAAAGCTCTTGCTCAGTGGTAGCCACATGCCTTCCCCCAGGGTGTATGTGAACCTGACAGGGAGAACAGCAAAGACTGGTATGGAGGGAAATGCTGAACCTGGAGTGCTGCCTCTACCCAAAACCAAGACCTCAAACCTTCCCCCTACCCTGAAGGGACACCAGCCTGAGCAAAGTCAGATGGACAGGGTAAAATGGGGTGGCTCCTCCAAATGACTTCCAGAAAGCACACAGAATTAAAAAAACAAAAACAAAAACGTTCCCTTTTTTGTAGAAACCCTCCTTCAGAGCCAAAACCTCACTCTCATTATGAATGGAGAGGAGATACTGGCTGCTGGGCATTCAGCATCCCGCATGGCAGATGCAGTAGGACCCTCCCAGCCATGCTCGCATGTCTCCAGGAGGGGGCACAGGACAGCTATGCTCAGTCCTACCCGTATGCCCCGAGTCATTTTTGAGCCCTAAAATAGCCAACAGGTTGCCTTTAACTCTTACCGAAAAATCTTGTCAGATGGCTGCTCACCCAGCACCAAGTCAAAGCCACGCTGGAAGATGGTGTATGGCCAAGGCCTGGAAGAGAAACCCACAAGTATCACAGTGGTGTTGTGCCCCTGCACAACTCACAGCCCAAAACACTTCCCCTGCTTAGTCCCCAGCTCATGGGCTCAAAGAGGGTTCCTGGGATGACATGGCTCAAACCAAGACAGGACAAAGTGATAAAACAGCTTTATATCCAAGATCTTAATTTTGGGGTTTCTACAACATCAGATCTTCACCCCATCCCCAACCTGCCAAAGGCTGCATCCTTTATTTTGGGGTACAGTGCACTCCAGTTCTAAGGGAGCATGTCAGCTCTGGGGTTGTAGCTTCAACAAGTGCCTTATTGCCCTTGGGTCTCAGCCTCAAAGTCTCAGCCCTGGGGGACTTTGGAAAGGGGTCTGGAAGACAGGCTGGAAGAGTCCATAGCTGATGAGTCCATCTCCTCCATCCCTGCTGCCCTAGGTAGTACAGGGTGATGTGAAACCATGATTGGTGACTGGTGCCCTTTGGTGGGACACCCACAGCCACGACAGCTTGGAACAGGCATCCCCAGAAGCACTTGGCAAGGCTGACAAAACAGAGCAAGGGCAGGAGGTAGACAGACCCGACCAAAGTGGGCTTCAAATCAGGCAACACAAACCCTGCTCCCAAACCCTAAAGCTCCAAATTCCCTTTGTGAGAGAGCTCAGAGCTGGGAAGAGAAAAATTTTTTTTTTCATCCCACTGCATCGCTGTGGTTAAAATGCAGCATGAGAGTATCAGGTGCTGCTGACAAGCCCAGGGATTTTCTCCAGAGGCAATTACAGCTCTCCTGCACAAGCACTTTAATTTCTAATCTGACGTTATTTCAGAAAGAACAAAAAAATAGCAGGATTTCAGCACGCTGCCTCGTTTCCTCGCTGGGATACAATGCTGTTCTCCAGGCTGGCCGGCTGGGAGTGGGGGATTACACTCAACCCGCCAGATTACACTGAATGAGGTCAGCTTTGGCTGGAAAGTGACGTGCTCCTCGCATCTTGACCATGCCTTGAATGCTTCATGCCTCCACCTTCCAGCACTCCCGCAGATGGGTTTTGTTCTTGCTTCTCAGGAGCACACTGGGCCGGGAACAAAAGCAGAGGCGAGGTATTGTTCTCCATCCACTCTGGGTGGAAAAATGGTCATGAAGAGCAGCTCTTGGCTTGTGACGGAGCTCAGTGATGGGGCAGGCGCTGAGGAGGTGGGGTGGCCACCAGATCTCTGCAAGATGGCACAGATGCCAATACATCTGGGACACACAGCTGGTGGGCTCAGACCTGCCTGGGAGATGGAAGTCAGTGCCCAGGCCATGATGTGTCCACCCAGAGGGCAATTTCAAACTATGGGCTAAGATGGGAGGGATCAGTGCCTTGAGCTGGGGAAGAGGTGTCCATGCTCCAGAAAGGGATCATGTGGCATCGTTCCAGCTTGCCTCTGCTTGAGGTCAAAAAAGGCCTTTACCTACATGCCTATGTGGCAGGGGACAACCAATGCTTCCAGGCACCTCTAAGCCTGTGAGGACATGGTACCTTCTGCAGGTAAGCCGAGATTGTCTCCATGAGAGCTCCAGCTCAAGGAGAAGCTCATATCCATTCCCATCTCTGAGGAAACTCTTCAGAAGCTCAGCACCAACATTTCCACCCACATGCACTTGCTGACTTGTGCTTTCTGCTGCAGAGCACAGGACGAGATCTCCTCCTCCAGGTACACCTCACCTCCTCCACTGCTGCCTTTTGCCCCCTATGCCTCTACCACTGTTTCATCTTCTTCTTCCTCTCCTGTGCATGCAAATGTGTCTCCCTCCTTGCCTTCTGGAGACATCTCGCTGCTCTGGTTTTCGCTGTTCTTGGCAGGTATTTTGGTTGCATGGTGTTCAGAGCTCACAAAGGAAAGCAGGACTGATCAGAAGCAGCTCTGTGCCTGATCAGGCCAGATTAAATGGGCCAGAAATGACAGCTCTCAGCTCCCTGCAAGCCCTGGCACTCAGGTAGGCATCTGAAACAACAACACAGGGAATCACCAGGGCAACTGAGAAACAGTAGATACCTCAGACTCATTCAGCAAGTTCCCATGTCCAAAGTGCTGCCAGTGTATCCCTGGGATGATCTTCAGGACTCTGCTTTTTCCAGCTGGACCATCAGCTACACTTTGCTCCAGAGCTAGACATGAGTGGAAGGTCTCAAAAATACCTGCTAAGTCCTCCAGACCTGGTGATGCTCTAACCCACATCCACAGGACCTCAGCCAAGCTCAAATTGCAGCCCCAAGGGGATGAGAACAGACTGACTTCCAGCATTGAGAACTGTGCTCCTGATGGTCCTTGCTGCCCGCAAGGCTATTCTAGGTAAGTGGGATGAGAAATTAAAGACCTATTCCTGCAGGATACAAGCATAATGAGCTTACCTAGAGCAGCTGGTTTGAAGGGAGCTGGCAGGGAGGGTGGAGGGTCTTTGCAGAAGGCAGTGAGAAGTTGATGCATGTGAACATTGGCTGTTATGCACTGAAATAGGTGACTTCACATCTAGTTCCCTCATCCCCTGTGCTCCTGGGGGTTTCCAACCAGTAAGCAGCATGAGGACAGCAATAACAAACCCTATCACGACACCAAAGCACCAGTTGTGATACTTGGGAGTGAGCTAAGTGGACAAAGGCACTCATTGCATCCCTTCACTAGTAGCTCAGGAGTTCAAGCCTAGTCTGAGCAGACCAGAAGCATCCCCACAGCTCCTACACCCTTCCTGTAGCCTCAGGACCCACTCTACATGATGACCAAAATGAGGACCTGTGAGGATCCAACACCACCATGATGTGGGGCAAGCAGAGAGCAGATGTGACAGTAGCACCGAGTTGCTGACTTCTCCTGCCAGTGATGCCTATCCCAGCTCCTTCTTGACTTTGCTTTGCTTGTGCTTCAGCTGTCGATGCCTCTCCCCTTCCCACCTCCCCACCTCCTGCCAACCCTTCCAAGCAGCTCTTTATTAAAAATGCTAATGCCGGCACTTTCTCCCTGGGCTGCCCGTAAATCTGCACGGAGAATGGGGCGGGAGGAGGAGGCGGATGGGTGGTTTGGTGAAAGGATCTGAAAGAAAGAGAAGCTTTTTATCTGGCTGTCCTTCAAGCTCGCAAAGCTGAGGCACACAGCAGGGGATGGAGAGAGGCAGAGGGAAAAAAAAAAAAGGTAGAAAAAGGGGTGGGAAAAAAAAGAGAAAAAGATAGAAAAAAAAGCAGCCTTTAAGCAGGAAAAGCACTGTCCTTGTCAATTCAGCATGTCCCCAGCTCCTCTGCGAGGCGGGGAGTGGATGGTGCGTGGGGATGGGCAGGAAGAACAGGTGCAAGGCCAGGGAAGGGGAGATCTGTGTGCAGAAGAGGCACCACAGCGAGGGGGGTGGGTGAGATGCTGACCTAATTTGGGTTCTGCGATGGAATAAACAACTTCAAGGCTGCAAGATGGAGAAAGGGGTAACTTGCCCTGCGTGGGAGGGGAGCTGAAGTGACCCCCACTTGCCAACTACTAGAAGAGGATGAGTGTGCCCAGCCAGACATTCACAAAATTGCCTTAAACTAGCCTAAAAACTCACCATGACAGGGTGAAGCCTATTATTTTAAGTTGAAAGGGCATACTGATAAGGACCCCTTAAATGGAGACCATCTTCAATCTCATCAGGGTGTCTGAAAAGGGCACCAAGGAAAGAACATGTGGGGATGGGGAAGCCATGGGTCATGTCATGATGGATGTAAGGGCGAGCAGGTACCAGTTTATGAACTAAAGGCAGAATGAGCTGATTTGACTTTTGCTCGAGTCATACCATGAAGTAACTGCAGGAATTTGGTTTGATGAGCAAAGATGAGGCAGCATTGGTTGGATTGATGGAAACTTCATCCTACCCAGGGAAACATTTGAGTATGAGCTGAAAAGCAGCTAATTAACAACACATATCAAAGTACGAAGACAGCCTGTGAACACACAAACCACACCAGCCAGACTTGTTTAAAACAGCTGAAAAGCAGCTGATCAAATATATCTGCTACTCATGATCAAGAAGGTCTTAGTTTTTTGAAAAAATTATGAAGATTTAAGGAGCAGACACATTGAGTAAAAGATGTATTGGGAAGACATGGATCTCAGCATGGTACCCAAAATATACACAACACATAAATCCCCAGTGCCATCTCCAATAAAGTTCACAGATGAGCTCACCTTCATGAGAAAAATTAGATGCTGCTGAGTGAACAGATAGCAAGTCAACCTGTAATCACTGTAAATAAAAACAAGCCAATGGCAAACTCATCTCAACCAAAGGACTGAAATGAGTTAGATAAAAATGCCACCTTAGGAAAAGAGAGGAGGTCAAAGTCAGACCACATCACTCCCAAGTGTGAGGAGGGATTTGGCAGAGCCCCACATTCTGCTTTGTTGACCTCCTCTCTGCTATGAACCACTGTGGCTTCTCCAAGGACTGACCTGCTGCCTGGCTTGTGCTACCCATGGCTGCAACACATTGCTCCAATATGGGAGAGTTTAGGAGCATATAAGACACACAATACTCAGAAATTAGGGGAGAAAGTAGAGGATTTGCAGACATCTCTTTCAAGTGAGTCTGTGGGCAACCTTGTTAGGCCAGAGCTGGGAGCAAACTGATGAGCTCAACAAAAGGCAGCATAGCCTGGCAGCTCAACCTCCACTCCAAGAAACATAAATACCAGGTTGAAGTTACAGTTTATTCCATTAAATAGGCTCTGACAAGATGGTTCTGCTGGACCAAAGTTCATCACAGACATGACCCTGTGGAGGCCAAGAGTCCACAGGGGACACCTTGGACAGACAGAATATACTTCCACCATCACGAGTCCTCACAGACAGAGCTGCACCAAGCAGCACCAGGACATAGGGAACAGATTGAAGTGCAGAAAACATCCTCATTAAACATTGCCATCATGATGCTTGGCGTGGACACACTTTCAAGAGACCCCAACAATGGTGGAAGCTGCAGGCAGGGATGGTTGAGTGTGATTTCAGCTGCTACCATTTCATGAAAGAAAAATATGACAAGTTCAAGGAAAACCACACAATGACCCTGGTTTCAAATGGCTTGAGAGAGAAGCTCTCAAAGAATGGTGCTGAAAAAGCCCCAACACTGAAGCCTCAGAGCCTTCTTGAGAGCCCAGAAAGGGACAGAAGAACTTCGATGCCCTCCACATGGTCTAGGGTTTTGTTGCACCTTGGAGAAGAAGAGGTTTCTCTACCCCAAACAGAAAAGTATGTTGGAAATGCTGTGTATAATTTGTCATAGCCAACTTTAGTATCTAAGACAAGACCCAAGATGACATTCATCCTGACCAGGTATGAACACTTGTAGGAGGAAAGGCAGAGACACAAGCATGATCATGGAAAAGGTTCCCATGGGGGCACTGGGATGCAGTTGGGTCTTAAAAATGGTCCCAAATCCCTCAGAGGAATGAAGTGAGTCCTGAGCACCTTTTGGGTTGGTATGGCTGAGTCTAAAGTTGGATCCAGAAGGCTGCAGGAATGGATTTGTCCTTTTTGCCCTTGGCTTCTCTACTGCTTGTTTGTTACCTTGTGTATTTTTTCACAATTCACCTGAAAGCAGCTTTTTCTCCACTTTCCCTTTAGACAATTGAGACCCCACCTCGAGTACTGTGTCCAGTTTTGGACACCCCAGTTCAAAAAAGATAGAGATTTGCTGGAGAGAGTC
>JANHGL010008440.1:0-24948 GCA_024611195.1 Ceyx melanurus
CTCCCAGCATTGCTGGGGCTCCTCTGGCCCCAATCCAACAGCTCCCTGGCTCTGCTGTGCTGAGGACTCCAGAGCTGAACCCAGCCCTGCAGGGGAGACTCCCCAGAGCCCCGGGAGCAGAGGGGCAGGATCCCCCCTCCCCTGCTGCCCAGGCTGCTGGGGGTGCAGCCCAGTGTGCCAGTGGCTGCTGGGCTGCAAGTGCATGGAGCCAGCTCAGCTGCAGGTTTTTAACCACAAAATCCATATTTATCCTTCTTGGATTTAGGGACAGACTCAGTTGCTCACAGCTGGACACTGGTCACTTGCAATGACCCAGGGTATCATGCTGGGCTTCCAGAGGCTTGTCTGCCACTGACACTCAGGCAGAAATCCCCAATACCAAGGCATCTTATGGGGCATTAAGTCCAGCTTTTCATGCCTGCTGGACAAGGTCTGCAAACCTGAACTCAACCAAGTGCATCTGAATCACTTTTTTTGAGGGGACGGGGAATTTTTAACCTGGATCTTTCAACTGTCTGGTTTAGGATGTATTCCCACAATTTGTTTGATGAATGGACAACAAACAGTGGGACCAGAGGCAGCAGCCAGGAGAGGGTATCTGGAGTATTTTACAGCAAGAGCTGCATATCTATCACATAATTACCACCAAGTGGAGCATTTCTGAGCTAACCAGCTACCTCCTCCACCAGTGTTGTGTGCTCATCATGCTCAGGAATGAAGCCTCCCAAATTCCTCAGAAGCCAAAGTTGGAATGGCCTTTTTGACAGGAAAAAAAATCACACCCAGGTTTCAGCTGGAGGAAAATATTCAAACAAGCTCAGATGAAAAATTTAATCACTCCCAGCCTGCACCCTTCTCCTCCTTGCAGCTCCTCAGGAGTCTCTCCTTGCAGATTGCCATCCTCCCACCCAACATCTCCCCGGGGACATTGCTGTCTGTGGGTGAAGGGCAGAGGATCTCCCCGAGTCTCTTTTCCCCACTGAGCTGCCTGCAGCTGGCAACCTACCAGTCTGAAATGCCAGCTGCTGGGGAGAGCAATCGGGGAAGCCAATAGCCAGTGGATGTGAAGGAAATCAACATTGTTTGGAGCTGCAGCACTGGGTCAGAACGACACAGAGGTTTTCTTAGCAGCAAACGTTACTCCTGAGACTGGAATATAATTAACTCCTGTCTACTCTCTCCCTCTTCCTGGATACCACCCTGCATGCCAGCAGCACACACAGGCATCTGCAAAGCCTCACGCTCGGATCCACAATTTTCCAGCAGAACAAAAGCAATGGGGATCCTTTGGTTCATTTTAATCTTCATCTGCCTGACCAGTCACGGTAAGACCAGGAAGGTCGAGGGTGATAATGGAGGTGTCTGGGAACAGAATTAATCTTTCCTCAAGATGGAGTGAAATCAAAATATTATAGTTATTGAGGGGGAAAGGTGTTCTCAGGTTTCTGGATGAGAGAGTGGGTGAGGTACTTGGGTAAAAATGTATGATTTAAACCTAAATTTAATCGTGCAAAAATGATCGGGGGAAGAAGTTGTGAAAATGGGGCACCTCACTGCCTTTGTAGGAGTGGACTGGTTGGAGAAGCCCTAGAGGAGTTGTCCTGTGACCTGGTAAATATTTCTGCCTTTTCTCAGGCTGCATTTTCCCCCTTGGTAGGGTGAGAACAACTGTTCTGACCTCTGATGCATGGTATTAGGCAACATCCTGAAAAACCAGTGTATGATCAAGTGTTCCTTGAGTGAGGTCAGATTTAAATAAGATATTAGGAAGAAATTCTTTCCTGCGAGGGTGGTAAGGCACAGGAACAGGTTACCCAGAGAAGTTGTGGATGCTCCATCCCTGGAAGTGTTCAAGAACAGGCTGGATGGGGCTTTGAGCACCCTGGTCTAGTGGGAGGTGTCCCTGACCATGGCAGAGGGGTTGGAACTAGATGATTTTTATGGTTCCTTCCAACCCAAACCATTCTATGGTTCCATGAGGTTTGCTCTGCAGCTCTGGGGGTTATCACATAGATATCTGAAGCTGTCATTTGGGTCAGGGATCCTGGGAGTGCTCTTTGCAGCCACATGTGATTCTCACAGTGCTGGCTTGGCCAGCTGGGCACAATGGTGTCAGAGAAAGCTCCAAGCATTTTACCCACCAATATGCTGCTTCTTTATACAGGAGATGCTCATGCACCAGACAGATGTAACTATGAAGGGGGATTGTGCCAAGTTGGGAGCTGCACTTCTGGTGAATATCTGGCTGGGTACTGCTTTGAACCCATCATTCTCTGTTGCAAACCTTTGTCACCCACTACCATAAAAAGCTGAAGACTTCCTAAGGAGGAGAATGCAACAAATGGAGAGCTGCAGGCTCCACTAAAAAGGAAGGAGCTGCTGTTGGGATAGAAATGTGCCTTTCTGTGACTGTTGCTCTCCTGGCAGAACACAGCTGTGGACTGTGTTCTCATTGAAACTCATGGACTTCCAAACATGTTGCTTTTTGCTGTGACTTTCTAGGAAACACCGTGATGAGATGAAATTAGGGCTACCCTGACTGCCCCTTTTGGTATCTGATTGTTACCTGTGACACACAGGTGAAAAACTGCCTTTCTCCTCACTTGAAAACAATAAACCTGAGGTTTAACAGAAGAGCAAGTGCTCTCCTATGACTCCTGCTAACACTCAGCAAAGCTGCTGGTGGTGGAATGAACTCTCTCCTGCTGACCAGGAGTGAACACAGTAGCCCACACCTTCCCAACAGAGCAGGTGTCTCTGTGTCTTTATTTTCCTTCCCAGGGAAAACAGTTGCAATGGGGAAACCTTTTTTCCACCGCTTTTGGTGCAATAGAGTGTAGTCTCTATTTCTATATCTACTCTTCTACTCTTTTCTTCACCCACAGACTGCATTTCTGGTTCTCCTCCTTCCCTCTGTAGTCACCCAGCAATAATTCCAAAGCAATCAGTGTGTTTACACCTAACAGGTTTCAGCCTATGAGCTGTGTCGGCCTAAATCCATTAGCTGTCCACATCCAGTCTCAGCCTTTCTGTGTTTTTCAGTGGGAAATTTTGACACTCCCCTGCCTTTGTCAGATGGCTCTTGGCCTCCCTTTCCAGGTAAAATATTTCACTCTGGGTCAATCATTTCTGTGAAAGCAAGAAAACAGTGATGTAATGAGAGAGCTATGCCAGTTAGCTCAGGCATTGGTCAGAGCCAGGG
This sequence comes from Ceyx melanurus, assembly GCA_024611195.1. Lineage (NCBI taxonomy): Eukaryota > Metazoa > Chordata > Aves > Coraciiformes > Alcedinidae > Ceyx > Ceyx melanurus. Next base: position 3,203 of record JANHGL010008440.1, read on the forward strand.
AAAAGTCCTCCCTGGGAGATGAAATTCTTGCAGTGATGAATCAGACCGGAAAATTCCTATTGACTTCACCAAGCTCAGGACCCATCGCCAGCAGTCCAACAATTAATTCCCAGATATTCTCCTCGGGTCATCATAACATGGCCTGGGACACTAAGGCAAGCAGGGAGATGTCAGCGCTCCCCTGGAGATCCCTTGCAGTTGGAGGAACCATTGAGAGACCCCAATTATCCAGAGCTGGCTGTTGGCTTGGGAGACACCACTGAAAACAGAGACAGGGCTGAATCCAGAGCCAAATTCCTCCCCAGATCCAGCCCATGTCTCTGACGCACGCTGGTGGATGAGTTCAGCACGGGCAGGCTTCTAAACCAAGGCATCTTTCCAGAGCAAACAGTTCTATTTCTCACGTTCATCCACAACACTGGTGATTACACCTCTTATCAGGAGATGTCGAGACACTGTGTTATAGCCTAATTTCCTAAGAAAGTGAAACATGGGCTCATGCAGCTCACCTGGTAAAGCTCCCTGCCAACTGCCCCCTATATATTGTGGAATTTCAGTGAAATTCAGGTGAAAATGCTCAGACAGTTTATAGGTAATGTAATGTAAACACAAGCTGCTGCTGAAAGTCACGATCTCGCTGCTCCCCTGGATGTGTGTTCCCTTGGTTTTTGATCTGGGTGGAAATAACCCTCAAAACAACTCCAAAAACAATGCAGCAGAAATAAAAGCAACAAAAATCCATCATAATTTCTGCCTGATGAACTGATTTCCCTCCCAGCTATCTGGTCTGACACAGAGGGAGAAGGGAGAAAGCATCAAAGACCACCAAAATCAGAGGTTGTAGAACAGCACCTACCTATCAGACCTACAAAAGTGTTTCTTGATGTGGTTTCTTGACCCATTAACTCACCTGAGGTAGAACACCCAGACACCAGCATAACTCACGAGGAGCTGCTTAAATAGCAGTATGAGATGCTTTGGTTTGTGTGAGATAGGGAATGGTTCTCAAATGAATTACCCCAGGTTGGTGTATCCTAAACCCTGTGGAGGAGGAAACACTGAACTTCTCTGGCTGAGTGACTGTGTTCATCCACTTCACACAGAGCTGTTCACTTGTGTTTTCTTCATCATGAAATCACAGCCCTGCAGCCACTCAAACACCATCCCAAATGTTTTATATCCCTATCCTTCATAGAAGCCCTATCCCTGGAAACATTCCAGGTCATGTTGGATGGCAGTCTGAGCAACCTGCTCTAGTTGAAGATGTGCCCAGTCACTGCAGACAGGTTGGACTAGATGCCCTTTAAAGGTCCCTTTCAACCCAAAATGCTCTATGATTTTGATGGAACTGTCTCTCCTCAACTTCAACTACCTGTACCTGTCAGAGGTCAGGTGGCTACAAAACCAGTATTTCCCTAGCAGATCTATACTAACTCTTAAGGGGGACCCAGAAACCATCTAGACATCTTGGGAGGTATATCTGGGGTCTTTGCAAGCATTCAGACAGCTAGGGTAGACCTTACCCTCATGCCCCATCTGTCAACCAGCACAAAACTCATGAATAGCTGGAGATGTTAGTTCATCAAAGCACACTGTGAACATCCCCCTCGATGGAATTTGTTTGCTGTTCCCAGGCAACAGGCCAGTGTTCGCTTGGCAGAGAGTGGAGGCATCACTCCATCTGGGGCCATGGGGTGGATGAAGATTGGTTTGACTCCTCCCAGCCTCAAAACCTCTGAGACACCCAGGAGCTAATTTCTGTGCCATGTGTCACTGAGCACAGATCAGTCTTTATACATGGTGGGCTCTGAAAAAAAACATCTGGTGAGAACTTGGGGAGCAAGGAAGGGTGGAAGGCTGCTGGACTGGCCCCAGTAGGCTCACCAGAGGCTGAGGTCAACACAGCATAGGGACCATATCGGAGGGAGCAAGCCCAGCTGCTGTTAGAGCAATTGCCCAAGGGAAAGAGACTTCCTGCCCCTGATTTCTGAGGGAAATCTGGTTTATGTTGGTACTGTCTGGTCTTGGCTTTCTTTCCCAAGGCACGTTCTGCAACTTGACCCCATGCACTGCAGCTGCAGAGCAGGGACTTGTGGTTCTGTGGAGGATGCATCCTGGCCACCTTCATGCCTGCCCCAGTGGAGCAGTCAAACAGCTCCAGACACAGCTCATCCTCTGAGATGGTGCTGCTCCCACCAAGGGAGAGCAGCTGAGGTGGAGATAAGAGATGGCGTTTTGCCATCCATCACTGGGAACACCATGGCCATGTGGTAGTCTGGCCCTGTGCTAAACCTTGTCTCTAGAGGGCTCCAAGATGCCTGCACACACATGTTGAGACACGTCAGGTCACACACTCAGAGCAAGACACATGTGCCTCGCAGCCCAGCAGCCACTGGCACCCTGGGCTGCACCCCCAGCAGTGTGGACAGTAGGGCCACGGGGGGAACCTGCCCCTCTGCTCCCAGGGCTCTGGGGAGACCCCCCTGCAGGGCTGTGTCCAGTTCTGTAGTCCTCAGCACAACTGAGACAGGGACCTATTGGAGCAGGGCCAGAGGAGCCCAAGTAATGCTAGGAGGGCTGGGAATGTCCAGCCTGCAGAGGAGAAGCTTCAGGGTGACCTTCTTGGGGCCTTTCAGGACTTCAAGAGGCCTGTCAGAAAGATGGGGACAGAGTTTTGAGCAGGGCCTGTTGGGACAGGACAAGGGGTGATGGTTTTAGACTAAAGAGGGGAGTTTCAGACTAGACACAAGGACAAGTTTTTTTTTATGCTGAGGATGTTGTGACCCTGGCTCATGTTTCCCAGGGAGCTGGTGGTTGCCCCATCCCTGACACCATCCCAGGTGAGGCTGGAAGGAGCTCTGAGCAACCTGCTCTAGTTGCAGATGTCCCTGCTGAGTGCAGGGGTTTGGAGTAGGTGACTTTTCAGGTTCCTTCCAAACCTAACCATTCTGTGATTCTATGATTCTATGATAGGAGCATCCTCCCTATTCAGGTTGTATCTCAAGAGCTTCAATCTCTAGATAAACCCAGTCCTCACTGCACTGTTTCTCACACTGGGAGATGCTGGTTCTTAGAGGTACGTGGGGTGCTATGGTCTTCCACCTACTACACCAAGCAGTACCATCAGATATGTGACACTGACACTTCTAGAGAGACTTTACTCACAGCTTGCAACCCTCCTTCACACAGATGGGGTTAAAGACCCATTTTCTGTCCTCAAGTTGTGTGTGTCCAGTTTGCACGACACCCTGTTTAAATGCTCGGAGTCCTGTCAGCCAAAGTCCACCTGGTGAAGGGCCCCTTATCTGCAGTGTTTGATGAAGGTGATCCTTGTTCTGTTCAAGCAGCCTGAAGGCCATTGGCTTTACATTTTCCAGCACCACCTGGCATCCAGCCTGCCAATAAAAACCCATTGAGGTGATTTATTAAGGAAGACTTGGTGATGCCTTCTGCTGCATGGTTGCTGGAAAAAGAAACCCGTGTCAAGTTTTTATTTCCTCTTCCTCTGTTTGTTGCTGGTTGGGGGACATTTCGACCTGTTGTTTGCTCTGGGTTGTTTTCTGAAGCTGAAATGAGGTCCCACTTCTGCTGATTTCCTGGAATTGACCTGAAGGACTCGTACAAAGTCAGAGCCTGCCAGCTTTCTCAGGGGAGCTGTAATGCACGAGCTTTCCTAACACTTCTGCTCCTGATAACTACGGAGAGGTATCCCAGCTTTCACATTTAATAAGTACATAAGAGAATAAGATGCTGAATTCCCATTTTTATTGGCAGATGTAAAGAAACCCTTGACAAACGGTCTCTTTGCAGCCTTAGAAGTTGGGAAATGCAAACCGACCTTTGATTTTTAAGGATCCCGTGATTTTCAAGACAGCTTTGTGTGTTGGGGAGTACTGAGGAGGAGACTCTGGGTTTTTTCACACTTGACTGTGTCAGCGCTGAACACAGAGACTGGGAGCTGGAAAGAAAACAAAAAAAACAACCCACATCTTGATACTGAAAAATACTTGGATGGGATTTTAACATCACATGCTCGAGCCTAAAAACACAAGAGCCATACTGGGTCAGTCCCAACGTCCTGTCTCCAGCAGCAAGCAGTAGCAGACTCCCCAGTGTTCAGTGTAATTTGTTGACAAAATCTTGCCTTTCTTTTTGCATTTCTTTTTATTTCTTTTATTTTTCCTTTTATTTTTTTTTTTCTCTATAACATGGTGTATCCAAGAGTGGGCACATCCCAGTGCAACTGTTTGCTGTCATGTTGAAACGCATCTGAGATTGACAAAGTTCCCTCTGCTCCAGGGGCATTACACAACCCCCTGGGCAATATAAATCCAGGATTTCCCTCTTCTCCATCTCTTTACGGCCTTTCACTCCTCCTCGTGGTGGAACCTCCACCCACGTTCAGCCATGCGGATCTTCCAGCTGCTCTTTGCAGTCATTGTCATTCTCCTCCTCCAGGATGTTCCCGGTAAGGACATAATACTCAAGGGGGTTTCTGCAGGACTGTGGAGAGACAAAAGTTGGGTTCCTACCCCGAGGTAGAATAGAAGACAGGGCCCTCAGAACAAGCAAAGTCAAGTCAAGGATGACTTGAATCTTGCTTCTATGGAATTAACTTCTTTTGAAGTTCCTGAATGCAAGTGTCCCAGGTTCATAGACTGTACCCAAAACCCACCCAGAAACTCTGAGCCTAAGCCAGGAGGCTGAACTCTGCTACTAGGCAGGTTGCAGACTTCATCCTCCAGAAAACAAGGAGAACCTCATGAAATCAAAAGTACCTTTCAGAGGAAAATATCAGAGGGAAAAAACCACTAGGGCTTTTTTAAAATTTTTGTCTGTTTTCTCCTGGGATTCTATTTTAATAAGAAAAAAAGCACCTTCCCTCACCTGTCTTTTTCACTGATTGCTTGCTTGTATATATATTTTTGGAATGCAGGTTTCATTCTGCTGTAAGGTCACTATGATATTACTAAGACAATGGTGGTGTCACTTTCACGGAAAGCAAACCTGATAACCAAGAAGCTATTTATTTGGTCAGCCTGTTTATGCTCTCATTTAGTTAACTTAAATCCTGTGGATAAAGAGGTGAGAGAGAAGGGTTTGCCCACTCCATTGATGGTGGACACCTATCAGTGAATCCCTCACAAAAACCCAAACTTAGTGGTCCTGCTGTGTGTAAAGGAGAGCATCACATCCTTTTTTTATCCAAACAGGAAGATTTAAAAAACAACACACAAAAAAACTTACAAAAATCAGGACAAAAAAATAAAACAAAATAAAACAAACAAAAAGAAAAACCCCCAAAACCAAACCAATAGATGAAATGCTTGGTCCAAAAAGAGGCTTCTCTGACTTTTGATGTTGCCCAACGGATCCTTTTCACCTAATGCATCTCACCTAACTAATCTCATCTAGCCTAGTTGTTGGGCCATCTTATCTAGACCATCCTTTTGCTAAGAAAGGTTGGACCAGATGATCCTTGAGGTCCCTTCCAACCTGGTATTCTGTGATTCTATGAAGCCAGCTGAATTTCCCCATTGTCAACTGCAAGCATCTCATTGCTCAGCCACCAGCGAGGCTCCAAGTGGGTTTGCAGGTCCTCTAAGCAGGTCTCCCATCTCATTTCCCCCTGCAGTAAGAGGCCTTTCGGACAGTCAGCAGTGTAGAAGCAACCACGGACATTGCAGGAGGCTTTGTTTCCACATGGAGCGTTGGGAAGGGAGCTGCAGCAACGGCCGCTTGCGCTGCTGCCGATGAGAGTGGCCACGCTGGGATGGACCTTGGCACTCCACGGGCACCAGCCTAGGAATCCCAAAACATCAACTGTACGTACCATCTGCTCTCGGAGAACTCCACGCCTACACCCACAGTTTGATTTGACCATCAATAAACCTGTTGGTTTTAGATATCCTTCTGGGTCCAGAGTGCAGCTGTGTTTTCCTCTGAGATGGACCATCCTGCCTAACACTTTGGGGTTTGATGCTGCTCGAGATGCACTGGGATATCTGAAACATCTGCACAAGGCTGGCAGATGTGTCACAAGACCAGGTTGTGGATGCCTTCTCCCTGGAAGTGTTCAAAGTCAAGCTGGATGGGGCTCTGAGCAGCTTGGTCTAGCGGGAGGTGTCCCTGCCCATCTCAGGGGGTTGGAACCAGATGATCTTTAAAGTCTCTTCCAACTCAAACCAGTCTATGATTCTATGACTCTATGACATCTGCACCCTTCCAGAGTGGCTGTAATAGAGGAATCTGATGGTCTTGTCCAAGGAATTATGAATCCTTTCTTCTAGACCATACCTCTGTCTCTATCATAGATTTTATCAACCTCTATCTCTTGCTCTGTCTGCAGCAGAGGCCACAGCAGGATCCATCCTCTCCAAGGAGATGGATCCAAGACAGTGGTGTGGTTTGCCTTTCAGAAGTGCCTCTGGAGGAAGGAAAGAGAAGGAAAGAAGGAGAAAGGAAAGGGAAAAAGGGAAATGAAATGAAAGGAAATGAAAGGAAAAAGAACAAAAAATGAGGAAATAAAAAACTTTCCACTGCAATACTTGATGCCTGCATGGTTAGGAAGGCTGCCTGATCCATTCTGTTCCTTAAGACATGCCAGCATCATGGCTGGACCAACAGATCAAAATCCCAGGGGCAGTTTCACTCATGCGTCATGCATGCAGTGCTTTGGGAAGTAGAAAATAATAAAATCTTGTATTTCAGACCATATGCCAACATCATGATGGGGGCATCATGGCCTTTCTCCTGCATATGCTTATCTATTAAGTGGAATTACCAGTGAAAATGGGCCAAGGCCAAGTTCATTTACAGCAACTCCTCACCAAGGAGTAGAAGTTGTTAACTGTGGTGATAAGAAGAAAGTGGAATTGCCCCCCTGTGATGTTCTCTAGAGCAGGACCCCAAAAGTAGGTCCTCCCCTAGGAAAGGAGGTGGTGGAGGCTGAGCAAGAATGGAGATGTCTTTGAGGAGTGAGGGAGAGAGAAGGCATAAAGGGATATGAATGTGTCCTCAGGTGAAAAGCTGGAAGGTTCATCTCCAGAAAATGCCCAGTGTGGTATCTGGGACATCCAAGCAATGAGATGGCCAAAATTCCTAACCCAAAGCTTCCTTGAACTTCAAACCCATCAGCTGCACATCTGGCTTTAAGCCAAACCCACTCCATCTACCCCAGAGGAACCACTCACTCTTGCTCTGGAGGAAACAGAGAGAAACCAGTAAAACCAGTGACTCAACTGCACCAGCTGGCTGACATCCTGTGGAGATCTACCCCATCTCTTTCTGGACTGTGAGAAGAGACAGAGATTTCCCTGCTCCTCCTACCACCATGAATTAAACCAGTGAGGGACTGGTCTCCCGTGTGCTCCCAGGCTGGGGCTACCCTCAATCTTCCTCCTCTTGCTCTGCAGGCTGCAAACAGGGTGGCAATGCTGTCACAAAGTTCCCTCTCCTGGATGATTCTCCTCTCCACTGAGTGACAGCCCAGCTCCTCTGGGACCTCAGAAAGCTCAGCCAGAGGTTAGCAGCCACTCCGGCTCACATGAGCCATCAGTTCCATCGAGCAGATAACAAGGCTCCCCTCGATAACAAGACCTGCCAGAAACGAGCCTCCAGTTTTTTCCACCTTTTTGAAGTCTGGCCGGTGAAGTTTTGCAGAACTTTGTCTTTTTGCCAAAGTAACCAACTTCCAGCTCCAGCCTTCGTCTTCTTTCCCCCAACCTCCTCCCCTCCACCTTCCCTCTTCCTCCTCTCTCCTCCATGCACACGCCTCTCCATAGGGCTGATAGGGATGCCGTTGGGGGGGGGGGGGAGGTGGGGTGGGAAACACGACTATGAGGGGGTGATGTCATCTGTTTTTGGCCCAGCAGAGGACCAGGCGCTGCCGGGAGGGAGGCGAGGGTTAGACACGTCTGCCTCTACCCAGCCTGGCGCCGGGAGCAACTGGGAGCCTTCCTTTCGCAGCCGCCTCCGAGCCTTATCAGGGGCAGGATGACATCTCTGCGAGGGAAAAAGAGGTGGAAAGCCCTTGAATGTGAGCCTTGTGAGACGCGTGGACGCCGGGGTGTGCACATGGATGTATATGTGTGTGTGTGTGTATGTGTGTGTGTGTGTGTGTGTGTGTGTGCTCGCTGGCAGCAGCTGCAGAGGGAAATGGCTCGCAGCAGGATGGAGCCAGCTATCAGCTGCAGCAGAGAAGAAAGCACCTCTGTGCCGAAGCCCAGACAAGTCAAGGGCGATGCTGTCACCCAACTTCGCTCCTGCTAAAGCCTGGGAGAGTTTAACCTCTCACATGCCAGGCAGGCAATCTGGAAAATCCCATCTGACTATCTGGAAAGGGTTAAAAGATTCCCCCTTGTCATCAGAAGAGGATGCAAGAGAGGTGAATCAATCTGCCCCATCTTACCCAAAGCTTTGGGTCAAGAGTGATCTCAAGGAGATATTCAAGGTGAGGTTGGACAAAACTCTGAGCAGCCTGGTCTAGTTGAGGGTGTCCCTGCTCACTGCAGGGGGGCTGGACTTCCAGCCCTAGCCATTCTATGATTCAAGCAGATCTGGGTACTAATTTGCCACAGAAATAGCTCTGAGATGGAAAATTGGGTCCTCCTCTAGATGTTTTTGACATTTTTTTTTTTCCACCTTGGCATGGAAAAACTTCATTCTCCATAAAAGCAGCAATAACCCCTAAAAAGATTTATTTTTTTCTTTTTATGTGATCAAACATGATTTGAAAAATAAATAAATAAATATGTCATAAAGAAATAAATGAAATATAAAGAAATGAAAGATGCTCTAGAGGAACATAGACACTTTGGGGAAAGGAACTACAGCCCCTAAGGAATGGTGAAGAAATGTAAACAATGAGTGGCTCTACTTTCATATGGCAAATGTATTAAATAAGGGGTTTTTTTTCTCACAGAAAAAAAAAAGTATCTGCAAAAAGCAATCTCATTTGTTGTAGTTATAGTGAGAAATTATATACTTAAAATCTAAGAGTGCTATAAAATCAAACTCTCCTTCAGGGACTCTAACACCCAAGCCCTGTGTCAGAAGAACCCCTCTCTCATCTCAGGCAGAACCAAATCTGGACAAGTTACTTGAATATTTATGAAGCAAAAGTCTCAGTTCCCTTGGTCTTCATGACTCCCTACAGAGAGCCAGAGGAACAGGCTCTGTGCAACAAGAAATTGTGTCTTACAAGAGTTTTCTTATTTCTGGCAAAAGTAGCCCAGAGCGACTTGCCACCATGAAGACACTTCTGTTGGTTGAATCACAGAATCCCAGCATGATGGGGGTTGGAAGGGAAGGGATGATCTCTGGAGATCATCAACTCCAACCCCCTTACTCCAGCAGGGTCTCAAAAAGCAAGGGGCCCAGCACTGCAGTATCCAGGTAGCTTTGGTATCTCTCCAGAGAAGGAGACTCCACAACCTCTCTGGGCAGCCTGGGCCAGGCTCTGATAGCCTGTCAGAAAAGAAGTTTTTTCTCTTCTCCAGGCTAAACAGTCCCAGGTCCCTCAGCATTTCCTCATCAGAGAGTAATAAACTTCTGCCAGAAAAATCTTGGCATTTTTTTTACATTAATGAATCGCTGTCTTGTTTGTCCACCTCCAGAAGGGGACTAAGAAAAGGCACAACTACCAGGAATGGCTGACCTTGGCTGTCCACGTCAGAGTGAGACCCTGGCAGTTGCTCAGCCCTAACACCTCAGAGGCTGTGTAATAAAGTACTTTTTTTCTTTCCTAAGTGTAAATAAATGATTTCACTCTCCTGGCAAGGTGCTCTGGGCTCTTTCGGCTGCCTCACGTGGAAAAACAGCAGTGCTGGAGCAGTGCAGACCCCCTCTCCCCACGGATGGAGAGGTGGGGATGCTCCAAAACAAACACTGCTGCATGCAGCTGCCGAGCTGCTCCCCAAAGCCACCTGCAGCCAAAAGTTTGTGGCTCTTGGTTTGAAGACACCCCAGGGTTGAGAGGCAGTGCTGAATTTGAGGAAAGCAAGGAGGAAAGCATTGCATCCCAGATAAGGAGGGTAAAAGACCCTTTTCCCCTCCTCATCCTCCCCACCAAGGCCACCGCTTGCAGGAGCTTTCCACAAGCCCTGTGAGTGCTCAGCCCTTCCTCCAGAACCAGGTCCCCATGTCTGGGACAGACACAAAAGCTGTCAGGAGGTTTTATTGTCCAGATCTTCACGCTGCTATCAGCAACTCCCACACACTGGAAGTGAGGTATGTGTGACAACATTTTTTCCATTGGCGAGCTTATCGTTGCTGAGAAGAGGGGAAGGGACTAGGGAGGGTGATGGGGAGGATGGGGGAAGGAGGGGAGGTTCATGGGCATGAACATTCACCTACCTCATCCTTCATCCACCCCATTTTTCACCCAACTTATGCTCCCCAAAATCGAGGAAAGAAGGAGAGGAAAAATGGGTTCTGGGAAGAATGTGTTGGCACAACAGTTGTGTCAAACCTACAGCCTCCTGGCCCAGTAGAGACAATCCTGAATTCCTTGGGCAAGGTCTGAAAACACTCTTCCTGAATGTATATCTCTGAATTAATATGGGTGTACGTACCAATGGAGAGACCTCCTGCAAAGGCTGTTGGCTGGGCTAGCCAACCACGAGGAGTGTGACCCCTTCTTGGTGTCAGACTGATCCTTCCCAGGACTGGGGGAAATTCCAGGCAGCAGAAAAGACATTATTAATAAAGCAAAAAGCTCAGCTGTATCAGACATGGACAAAGAAACTGGGAGCCCAACACTGTGGTTTTGTCAACTGCTCATTGCATCTCGACAGGTTTTTGTGGTGGTCACATTTAACAAGCCTTGGCCCACCACCCTGTTTTGCAGAGCAGAACCTGAAACCTGGCTTTATAGTTTTTTGTCTGGTGAAGACAGAGAAAGCAGGAGTTAAGGAATGGCTCTTCATCACCAGCCTGAAGGATCTGATGCTACAGGCCTAGGGTACCAAGAAACAGCAAATTTTGTGCAGCTATGGGAGCTGGGAACAAAAGCAAACGTGCAGCTGGATGATGGGAAGGCTCTAGGGAACTACAAGACTTGGTGAGCCCTCTGACAGAGGAGTTGCAGCACTTACAATGGCTACACATTCCCACATGCTTGCCACTAACCCCTTTTCTCCCAAGCACTGACTTTCTGCTTGGACCATAGCAGCTGTGTGAAGCTGCCACGTCAAATAAAACATGGCTCCTGGAATTAAAAATTAATTAAATAAAATAGACTAAATAACCTCTCCTGGTGCTTGCAAGGAAAGCCCAAGACAACACTGCCCTGGTTTTGCTTCAAGGTGAGAAATCTGGCAGTGCTGTCTCAGGACAGTGGGGAGGTGATTGCCCAAAGGAGCCACCTCTGAAGGCAGAGGTGAAGCTGATGTCACCCATGCTGTCATGTGAATAGATTTATTTTCCCAAGGAGTACAACTATGGATTTCCTTGTTAAGTGCCTTATGGACTCTTCAGGGTGGTGTTTCCAAGGATAGGGCTGCATGACAAAACAATCTTTTAATGTATGGTCCACAGTCAAGGGGCAACCCTATCTGAGCACCAGACATCTGACACTGTGCACATAGGAGAGAAAAACACATGGAAGCTCATGGCAGGGGGGAAATAAGAGTGTTTTGTCTGCTCAGTGACGTGATTACTTCTGGTAGCGGGTGTGGGGAGGTGGTGGCTGTGCTTCTGTGATCGATGGGAGGTTTCACCATCAGCATCCTCACTCCCAGGCTGCCCGTTCCCTGGGGAGTTGCTATCTGCTGAGAGATGATGGTCTTCAAGCACAGTTCATTAGCAGAGTCCCCTGCGGTGTGACTGACTGTGGTGGGTTAAGCACAGGCTGGAAAAGGATCCCTTGCATTTAATGAGCTGACACAATGACCAAGATCCTTCTGAGTGTAGGCAGAAGCAATTTTGGCTCGAGTTAATCGAGTCAGTTATCAGTTAGCCCCACAACAGCCCTGTCACTCACCAGAGCCATGTGGTGAAAGCCCTCAAAATGCCTTCAGAGACAAGCAAAATCATCCCACCAGCCATTTCCAGCCCCCAGGGCGCTGGCTGGACCATCCTGAGATGAATCTCTATCTTGAAATATGTGGGGGGACCTTCTGGGACTTGAGTGCAGGACAGAGACAAGTGGGTTTTTCATGGGTGAATCTACAGCAGTAATGCTGTCATGAGAGCAGTGGTCATGCTTAGACCAATAAATAGGTTTTGTGAGGCACAGTGGTTTTATAAGGCAAACAGATATCCTCCGGAAGAGTGGGGAAGGAGAATGTGACTTGCTTTTTATGTTTGGTTTGGGGTTTTTTATTTCTCTTTTGTCTGTGCATAAGCACAATCCATCCACGTCAATGTGCTGCTCTTGAGAACAGAAGGCTTTTGCCAGATTGCCTTGGCAGTGCTGGGTTGATGGTTGGATTTGCTGATCTTAAAAGGTTTCAGATTCATTAGCAGCCCTTCACAATCATCTAATTAACAGTTTGCCACATGGTCGTGCTTGGAGTTTCATGGCCAGGTATGATCCCATGGGTTTGTGAAAACCCCCTGCACATAGATCTGCTGGAAGCATCCCCAGCTCCCACCTTGCTGGGAGGATGAGACCTGTTTCCTACCACGATGAAAAAGACTTTTTCTGAGCTGCCTTTGTCTCAGCAGCTTCCTCTCACGGCACAAGGTCTGCTGTAGGAGAGACCATGATCTTCATTTCCCTCCTACCCTCCATTATTCCTCTTATATTCCTCTTCCAGGGTATCTTCCTTATCTGCCACCGCCTTCCTGTTTTTCTTCCTCACCCAGCACCCTCCAGCCTCCCTGGCTCCTGGACCATTGGCTCCCATTGAAGTGCTTCCTCCTCCTCCTCTGGCCGATGTCATCCCAGCGATAGCCTCGGGTGTCCCAGGGGGACACGGGCATCCCGCGGGGCCCCTTGGGGAGAGGGTGGTGGTGATGACCCTATGCCAAAGGAAATGGTGCTGGGAGGAAACAACAGCACCGAGCTCCCAGAATATCTCTGAGAAGGGTTACCCCAGGGATGCAGAGATAAGCAGAAAAAGCCTCACTTGGGGGGCGTGGGGGAAGGAGGAGGAGGTCAGGGCTGTGTTGTTCGAGATGTTTGTGAGTCTTCTGGCATAAAGACAGGTCTGGGCTTTCCCAGCGGGCGCCAGTGTCCTTTTTGGAGTGGGGGGGAATTGTTTGTTCAGCCTCTGCTCACCTTGGGACGTGCAGGTCAGCACCACAGCGGTGAGGAAAATGCTCAAGGTCATGGGGAGACAATGTTAGGTGGGCCAAGCCCTGACACAGCAATTCCCAGGAGATGGTCCTCTCTATTCTGGTGTTGGTTGCTTTGGGTGAGTGCCAGTTCAGGGTTAGGATCTCACTGTATCTGATACTGGAAAGACTCAGGGCTATCCCTTGCCCCTCAGGTTGGACCTATGGGCACTTGGTGGTTACATGAAGTGACACAACCCATCCTGTAGGACAGCTGCCTGCCTCATGAGGACTACCATAGATGATGCCCACCATGCACCCTGGTGGGGTACTCTCAGCACCCTGTGGCTGTTGCACACACCAGCACTTAGTATTTGTTTGCTATAAGTCCTTGGAAAGGCTGCACATGCTTCCTGCACTCAGAGCATGAAGAAGGACCCCCCTGTGAAGACCTCATGGTGCTTTGTCAGCTCTCAAATACTGAGGTCCATACCCTGGTGGACAACCAGACACCTCAGTATGGTGGAGGTGGCAGGCAGAAGTCACCATGCCCAGTTATCCCAGAGAGGTGGTGGCTGCCCCATCCCTGGCACCATCCCAGGTGAGGTTGGCCAGGTCTCTGAGCAACCTGCTCTACTTGCAATGTCCCTGCTCAGTGCAGGGAGGTTGGACTAGATGACCTTTCAGGTCCTTTCCCACCCAAAGCACTCTGTGATTCCATGAAGAGCATGATATTACAGTCAGGTTTCAGTTCAAATACTTCCACGTGACTCTCTTGCAATGAGCACGAAGCAAACTCCCTGTCTAAAAGCCAATTCCATCAGCTATTCCCAAGCCAGACCTGCTGCCTTCCTCCTGCTATATTTATCAGAATGATTTAGCTGGTTGGAAAGTGCTTGAGGAGGCAGTGGGGGTGGAGCAACCTTGGAAACCAGCCATGGGAGAAAACCTACAGCTGACTCTGTCCTGATGTGTCCCCCTTGGGGTAATTCCAGTGTAAAGCTGAGAGGCTGTTCATCATTTCTTGAATTGCTCATGCTCTAAAGATAATTTTTGAATTTTTAGCACCATGGCCAGTAGGTATCTGTTGTCCCTGTGTTGGAGACCTGCTTGCCTCCCAGACCTTCGCAATCCTCATCTTCAGCTGGAGATACCCAACATGAGCTGGTGCCACTTCTCCCCAGGAGATGGTCCAAAGTGATGTATCCTTCTCCTCAGGAGATGGTCCAAAGTGAAGTGTCCTTCCCCTGTCCCTGAGCTCTTCCCCTCTGAACTCACAGGGAGAGTCAGCCTAAAAGAAGAATTCTTTCTGATGTGACACTGGTGTATTTAGGTACCTTAATAAAGGGTTGACACTTCCATGCTACCCTGTGGCAGTGAAACTGCAGGAGGAGAATAAAACACAGGGCTTCCCCAAACCTCCTCCCCCCCACAAAGAAAGGACAGCATGCCACTGCTTTTTTACTCCTGACTTTTTTCATACCCCTTGGTCAGCTCTGTTCCCAGTGGGAAGCCCTACCCGTGCCAGCCACGAGGTAATCACTCAGATCTCTGCAGCCACAGATGTTGAGCAAGTTTCATGAGTGATTTCTGTTCTTCACACAGGCACACGGACTCTGTTGGGCAACAGGGCTTGCAGCAACTCATGTTCAATCCTCTCTGCTGCAAAGATTTTATGGTGCTCAGCTTCCTCTTCATTCCTGACGCACACACCCCCTCAGCCACTGTCTCTGGTGTGTGGTTTTATTCTTTCTATGCTGTGAGGAAGGAGGGTTCTGCAGTTGCTGTTTAGCTGCCAGCAGGCACTTCAAACGTTCCCATCAATTTCTGAGGGGGTCAGCACTTGTTGGATGCTGCACGAGAAGGCTGTTTCCAGCCTGAGTTGCTCAGCACTGGGGAGACTTCACCTCAAATCCCAGAGTCAGTTTTGGGTCCCTCACTGCCAGAAGGGCATTGAGAGGCTGGAGCATAGCCAGAGAAGGGCAATGGAGCTGGGGAAGGGTCTGGAGCAGGAGTGTGGTGAGGAGCAGCTGAGGGACCTGGGCTGGTTGAGCCTGGAGAGAAGGAGGCTCAGGGAAGATCTTCTGTTTCTCAACAGCTCCCTGGAAGGAGGCTGCAGTGAGGTGGGGGTCAGTCTGTTCTCCCAAGGAACAAGCAACAGGACAAGAAGAAATGGCCTCAAGTTGCTCCAGGGGAGGTTTAGGTTGGAGATGAGGAAAAAATTCTTCATTGAAAGGGTTGTCAAGCCCTGGAACAGGCTGTCCAAGTCAGTGGGGACTCCACCATTCCTGGAGGGGGATTTAAAAGCTGAGTAGATGTGATGTTGAGGGACATGATTTAGTGATGACCCGGGTTAATGGTTGGACTGGATGATTTTAAAGGTCTCTTTGGAGCAAAACTATGATTAGGCTTGGCCTTGATTCAATCTCTCCTGTAGACACAGATACTGCAGCTCCAGTATCTCATCACCTCTGGATTTTTCTCACCTCTGAAGTTGATCAGCCTTTGTTTCATTTAGGGAGGGACAGAAAGAGGAGAGGACCACCCAAACCTGCTTTGTAGCAACAAAGGACAATGACTACATCTGGAGAGGGTTAGGGCTGAAGATGAGATGAACCCTCCCAGCTCCTCTCTCCCCACTCCCTTGGAGGGATGCTGGGGTGAGGGAATTCCCCCCATAGGAACTTAAAATGAGATAGGATGAGATAGTTCAGCTCCCCAGGACAGCAATTCCCATGGGATGAGGTGGTGGAAATCACCCTCCAGGAATGCAGCGTGTTCAAAGTGATGGGGCCAGGGCCAGTTTTCACACTGCCCTGGCAAGCAGCAGCAGGAGCTGCTTGATGCTTGTTTTCCACCTAGCCAAGAAAATACACATCCCTTTGTAAAGCCTTCCTGGACCACAAGATGGCATCAAAAACCAGTGCAACCTGAAATAGACTGGTTTCCACTCTGGTTTGGCCTCATCCATCAAACCCGGGAGGTCCTGAGTGGGATCCTGCTTGGATGGACAACACAGCACGTCCCCCCTCTCAGAGACATCCTTTCTGCCCGTGGGAAACTCCCCATCGGATTTCTTGTCCTGTACATTTTTATTTTTTTTTTCTAAATAAATCAAAATGAAATAAAATGTGCTGCCAGTTTCCCCCACATCCAAAACAAGCCCTGGCTGGTCTTTAGGTACCTGTGTCACCCAGTTCATAGTCCCTTGCCACTGACCCTCAGAAAACCCTCCCAGGACTTTGACCTTCCTGCCTCAGCTCCTTATGACTGACCTCGATTTCCAGTCCCACCAGTCCTCCTCCTATTTCCACTTCCCCCCTGAGGCTCATGAATAAACAAAGCAAAGCACAGGGAAAAACAGGGTTACCAGGAGAAAATGGGTCCCAAGTGGCCGGTGGAGTGTGACAGATCCTCACATGCCTGACACAATGCCAGATGAGATAACCTTCCACAGGAGCACCAAAACCCACTCATTTCCAAGGAATCCTGGGAGGTTTCCATTCCTGTTGGGAGCCAGAAATACTTTTATTTTTAGTTTTGCAGGCAGAAGAAGGGTGCAGGCAGAATGGCCAAGTGGTTGCAGAAGAGCTCCCCGTGGGCCAGGCCTGCTGCTCTCTTCAGCTGGGCTCACTGTGGGATGGACCTTTAATGCCTCAGTTTCCCTTCTGCAAATTGGACACTGATAATGGCTCTGCAGAGAAACCAGTGTCTCCTTGAACCTGAATGCTTCATGTACAAGACACAGCCTCCATCCCTGCATCACCTACCAAACACAGTGCTGGCCAAATATTTTGGTCTAAGAAACCACATACCATGTGTGTTTCATGTTGTAAGCTGGAAAGATCAAGAGATGAAGATAAATTCAGTGACACTGATAAGATTCTGTGGGTCTCCTGGAATAGACAATGGGAAGTACAGCCCCATTTCTTGGCCAGTTGCTTTGAGAAAAGCATCTTTTCAATCCTGTATGAGGAGGGAAGACTAATGTAGAGGGAAGACAAGAGGATGGGTGTCCATCTTGCTCAGGCTCCTGTCTTGGCAAGGGCCACCCTCTGAACCTGCAAAGAAAGGTAGAAGTGTTAAACACTCCCCAAAAGAGCTGAGCCCTGAGCTCTCCTTATAAAGTTAGGTTATGGATTAGAGCTGGTCTGCTCACCAGATGAGTGATAGAAACTCTCTATTAACTCCTCTCCTTTCCCAAAGGAGAAGAGAAAGAGAGTAAGGGAGAGAGGCTTATGGGTTGGAAAAGAAAATGAAAATGAGTTTTAATTAAAACAGTATCAATAAAATGAAATGTGTACAAATCCAATGTGAACTCACCCCCCTGATGGTAATTATGTCACCATCACCACTGATTCTGTGGGGACTCATTGCAGTTGGGAACCAGATTCAGAAGCTGGATTTAGGAACTGATGGATCAATATTGAAGATAAAAGGGACAGAGTCCTCTTCAGACACTGGCCACTGAAGGAGACCTCGGTCTGCACAGGATCAAGTCTCAGCAAGAGCCTTTCTGCACCCCCAGCCCCTGGCAGTGACTCTGCCCATGGAGCTTTGTCACTGCTGGGAGCAGAGACTGAAAATCTTCTCTGAACTTCAGATAGGGCAGGGACTGAGAAGAGATGGGGCTGAGAAGTAAAATCTCTGAACAGAGAATTGGTTCTGTTCCAGCTCCTACCAGGACAAGTCTGGATGTTAAAGTTGCTCTTGATGGAAGGTTGGTCATGCTGTTCTTGCACAAGGGCAAAGAATATGAAAGGGAGGTATTTGCAGCACCCAAAGGCAAACACTCTGGATGCAAATTTTAGTGGTGTCTGTCGGTGCCCCAGCTTCTCTTTCACTTCTTCTTTCCAGTGTATTTCCTCTGAGGCCAGCTGGAGTTTTTTGAAGCATGAGAGCCATCCCTATCCTTGGCTTTTCTTATGCAAAGCTGTCATCTGACTGGGAGGGTGTGTGTGACTGCAGAGGGGCACAGAGGGGAAGTCACCTCCTGCTTTGTGTCACAAGCACAGACATACAGACAAGAGATTGAGAGCAGGCAGCTCAAAAGCACAAGCTCAGCATGTAATGGAGAAATTCAGGTACCCAGGGAGAACAGCTGAGATCTGATTTTAGAGCCAAGGATCAATTTTGTTGCTGTACAAGGGGACAGAAACTTTGCAGGAGCAAATGATAACCCTGCCATTGCTTTCCCAGACAGGGCCAACAGGCTCTGCCCTCACTATATCTCTTCTCACCCAGATCTGGATTCAATTTGTCTCAGCAACGATGGGAAGGAGTTTTTTGCTTATGTCACCTCCTGGCAGAGTCAGCTGCTTCCTCGTGAGCTCAGCTGAGTCACCAAGGGCTGCAGGGTTGCATAACCTGAGTTCCCTGTTTGCAAGGATTTGCAGGGAACTGGTGTTCCCTGTTTGCAAGGATTTGCAGGGAGCAGAGGGGGGATGCTGAAGGATCCTCCAGATCTACAAAGAACCTTCAGCCTCTTAAGGAGCACCAGCAGTAGAAGGCAAAAGGGTTACACAGGGGTAGAAGGACACCAAGCCCCCCCAGTTTCTACCTGCCTTGCTGCATGGCTGGAAACCCAGGCTCTGTTGGATTTAGCTCTGCTGGTGCTCTGTGGCATGGATGAGCACTGCTGCCACCTGCTTGGCCAATTCAGGGGTAGATATGGACAAAGGGGGAAAGAGCAGCCCTCAAAAACCAGGCTCTGTCCTCAGAGAAACCCTTCCCATGTCTCCCCACCATCCCTGTGGCATTGAGTGACTTTACTTACCTTCCACCCACCACAGGAGCACACGACCCCCTCGTGCAGCCAGGGCAGCTTGACCAGCTTCTTACTCAATGTAGACAGCAAAGCTCCTGTTCTGTCTGGGCAGAAAAATCTTGTCAGCAAACTCCCAGCTGACACTGACAAGCCTAAATTCAGTAGAATTAGCCAACAGCCTGTCCAAGGCACGTTTCAGTGAGTTTTGTAAAGCCACGTGCTCCAGCAGCAGCTCTGGCAGAGGTTGAAATCTTCGAGAGCAAGGATTTGAACTCAGGATGTCCTGCCTCCCATGGAGAGCTGAGAATTACATCGTGTCTAACCCTTCCAGCAGGGATTTATCAGACAGGGTTATGGCTTTAGAAAAAAATCCTGCTTCACAGTTGCCCTGGGCAAGTTTTCTTGGGTTTTTTTTGGCAGCTGCTCCAGCTGTAATAACTGTTACTACCCCCAACAAACCCCAACCAATGAGTTGCTGGAGATGTTCTGCTGCTGTGAGGGCGTGCAAGTCAACCACACGCGTGCAAGTCAACCACACAATCTACAAAAGGGACATAGATTGCTGTTAGATTGCAGATATAACTCATATTCAAAGCATTTACTTAGCAAATTTGGGTACAGGGTGTACATCTGATGCATATTTTCATAACTCTGAGACACTTTTTCTGGTGTACAGATGAAACTCCAGATATATTGTCTAAAGTGACAAAGAGATCAATTCAGTCTGGCCAGTTCTCTAAGCTACAGATGATGACACGCACCCTTGAAGTAATGTTTCTGAGGCCAAAAGTGC
Organism: Ceyx melanurus; assembly: GCA_024611195.1. Classification (NCBI taxonomy): domain Eukaryota; kingdom Metazoa; phylum Chordata; class Aves; order Coraciiformes; family Alcedinidae; genus Ceyx; species Ceyx melanurus. The sequence continues at coordinate 22,984 of JANHGL010008440.1, forward strand.
ATTTTTATCCCATTAATTCCATTTATTTCATTTAATCCTCAAATGCCTCATGTCGTGTCACATGCAACATGTTGTAGATTAGGTGATCTAAAGTCCCATGACAAGACAGATGGGAAGAGGAAAACTGGCATTGAGAAGGGTGATCATGATGCTCACAGAGGGACACAAAGTCAAGAAGAAAAGATCTTCAAGAGCAAATATTCTAGAGTTGCTTCAGTAGTAAAATTTTAGTGTTTAAAAGCAGATGATAAGGGTGAATTAGGAAAAATCTGGGTGGATACACCCAGAAGGATGTTTGGCAGCCCAACCATGTGGTGCAGGCTTTGGAGTAAAGAAGGAGCACACATCACTCCAGCTCTAAGCCAAGCCAAGTGATTTGTTTATTAAACAAATCTACATTTCCTACCCTTGTAATAAATAATGATTTTAAGGCCCGGAGATGAGAAAAAAAATACATACCCACATGATTTAGGGCTGCTTTTGGGTTTTTTTGGTGGGAGATGAAGATGTGTAGAAACTTTTTTGCTTGAACTTAAAAGTGTTGCTCCTGCAGTAGCTTCTTTAGGAGCTATTTGTTCCTTCATGTTGAAGCAGGGAGACCATGAATCAATCAACAGTAATGTAACAAGTGATAAGAAGGTTGCCCAAGATCTCGTGGCTGTTTTCCTTATCTCATTCCTGTAGTGGTGGATTGTCCTCCACAGTCTGAAGTTTGCACAGTCTGAGCAAACACCATTTATTTTGCTGATACACAAATAAATGGTTTTTTTCATGCCTGATTTGGGCACACAAGGGATTTACAGGCTCCCCGGAGAGCATCTCTAATGGGAAAACTGTCCTGGCTCTATTCAGCTTTGTATATATGAAAAATTATCTCCTAGAGGATCAATACTGGGACCTGCACTACTTAGTATTTTTGTTGGCATCATGGTCAGTGGGATCAAAGCACCCTCAGCAGCTTTGTAAATGACACCAAGCTGAGCAGTGTGGTGAACACAGGGGAGGGAAGGAATGTCATCCAGAGGGACATGTCAGAAAGATGAGGAGGGACTGGTTATCATAGAATTATTTGGGTTGAAAGGGACCATAAAGATGATCCAGTTCCAACCCCACTGCCATGGCAGGGACATCAGGGAGTGCAGTGATAGGACAAGGGGAAACAGCTTTAAACATAAAGAACATAGATTTAGATAAGATATTTGGAATTTCTTCACTGTGAGGCTGGTGAGACACTGCAACAAGTTGCTCAGAGATGTTATAGATGCCCCGACCCTTGGAAATTATAAAGATGAGGTTGGATGAGACTCTGAGCAACCTGGTCTAATGGGAGGTGTCCCTGCCTATGGCAGGGGCATCACAACTAGATGATCTTTTAGGACCTTTCCAACACAAACCATTCTGTGATTCTTTGAAAAGCTGGCACATTTTCAGGCCAAAGGGACCAAAAAAGAAATGGCAACTTTGTCACTTCCCCAAGGGGGCCAGAAGTCCAGCAGTCCATGCAAAGTTTTGGTTCAGACTTTCGATTCTTGAAAAAAACCACAAAGTATTTTCAGAAAAAGAAGCAGCTGCTCCTCCCGGACAAAGAGCAGAGGATATCAGCAGAGCCTGAAGGATGGGTTCTGTGATGCCCCATGGAATATCCCCACTGGGAATAAAGAGGTAACTGCAGCAAATTATGGGGGAAAAAAGAGCATTAGTGATGCCCTGACACCAGCTCCCTGACATCACACACTGTGCCCACATGGCTGGTAGAACCAAGAACTTCTGAGCCAGGGCAGGACAAAGACTAGGCTATTTGCCTGTATTTTTCATCAACAAAACCTCACGGGCAAGATGGAAAAGGGCAAAACCAAACAGTAATAAGCAGAACAAAGGAATCCTGTGTGAGTCAGAGGGGGGTTAGGCAGGTTTCAAGGGATTTATTTACTTCTTCGTTTATGATTATGTTGATATTTATTTAAG
>JANHGL010008441.1:0-22414 GCA_024611195.1 Ceyx melanurus
GGTGGGAACCGGGAGCAGGTCCGAGCTGCTCCATCCCTCCTGCTCGGCTGCCCCGGCATCGCTTCTTGGCGCCTTTGGCTGCTGGGGGCTGCCGGCTGGGGCTGGGGGATCGCTCTGCCGGGTTCTGCTCAGCTGTGTGCTTGGAAATGCTGCCGGGAGGGGAGGTTTTGGGTTTGAGTCAACGATGGAGGGATGGGGAGGTTTTGTGTTTAACTGCTGATGGAGGGAACCCCGTGAGCCGCTGCACTCATGAATGTGAGGAAAGGAGAGCAAGGAGGTGTTAAACGTCTTCGATTATAAAGCTGTTGTCACAGCGATTCTGGGTTGTTTCAATATTTAGTCTTAATTTTTAAATCGTTCTTAAAGTATTGTGCAGAAGTGTGTCAGAGTTAAGTGTTTGCCAGCATTTGATTCGGCACTTTGAGGCAGGGCACCACCACCATCATCTTTCTGACAGGGAATGTTGGTGGAAGGAGGTTGGTTTTTGGTTGGTTGGCAAAAAAGAAACAAGGGAAGTGTTACAGAGCTTGTAAACAACGTGGTTCATGGGAGGACAAAGAAAATCAGTGTGCAGCCAGGAGTGGGGAAGAGAGAAGGCTGTGGGGTGAGGCTGTGCTGGCATTTCACACGTGGTTGTGGCAGGAAAAACAAGTTCAGTGATAAAGGGCTGGGGGGACATTGAAGAGCTTTGGGCACTAAATGAAGTTAAATTTAATTTTCTTCTTCACTGTTCCTGGAGGCGAAGAACAAAAGTTTTTCTTAAGATGATCAGCAAAAATAAACTGATTGCTGCAGAAGAATTGGAGAGCTCAGAAATGCTGAAAGTTGGCACAGGCCTAAGTTGAAGTCCAGGCCATCCCTCCTGCCCTCAGAAAGAGGGAAACCTCCAGGGGTGGCTTTGATGTGATCAGGAGATTTGCAGAGCTTTTGAAAGAGATTTTTAAAGCATGTTCTGCTCAGTTACTGGAGAGGTTAGATGAAATCCTTTAGAGATGAGCACTACAGATGACTTCTGATTTCTCTTTGCATTTCAGTGATGTTCAGAGATCTCAAGTAGGGTGGGGAATCTGCTAGAGTAAAAGCTGTCTAGCTGCAAAAACCAAACTTGGGGGGTAGGGGATTCTAGAAAGAAGGGATCTGTCAGTGAGCTGATGTTGTTAATTTCTGGTCACTAATGAATTGTTTTCTGGTTGGTTTGTTGACATTCAAGCAGTCAGGTGCTTTGAAGAGAAAGCTCCAGTCACCACATGGAAACCCACCTCTGAAACGTAGCCATAAGGCCTCAGTAAAGACCCTCAAGAAATCTGCTACAGAAGCTGACATCAGGAAGGGCAGCTCATCACAAACCTCTCCTCCTAAGAAGCAGTTGACTGACCATGGAAATGAAAGCCAGAAAAGCAGACCTTTCGTTAAGACATCCAGCCTGTTTAGAAACAACCCTGATATTCCAGAAATTCACAGGTATTTGGGATGAATGGGAGGAAAAAACCCTTTCCAATGCCTTGAAATTCAGTGTCCTGAATTTCTCCCCTTGTTTGGGCAAAGCAGTTGCTTTTCATTGCTTTATATAAAATGCTACAGTGTCACTTTTAACCACTGCTTTGATTGTTTCCCCTACCTCAGGAAAGCAGTGCAGCAGGTGCAAGAACATGTCTTCACTACAGATTCTTTTAGCCAGTTGGACCTCCATCCACATCTGGTGAGTGGCAGGAAGGCTGGGTGCCTTGAAACGTGCCTTTTAGGGTGGGGAGCAGTGAGAGAGCTGAGAGATGCACATTTATGGATGATGGTTTGGACAGGCTCCTCAGTACTTGGCCTGATTTTATTGCAATCTCTTAGTTCAACAAGCTGCCCAGTGTCCTGACCCAACCCCAAGCAGCTGTCCCAGCAGCCTTCCCTGTTTGCTAATATCAAAAATCCACAGAAAACTATTGGGCAGTAGAGTATTTTGAGGAGTCTGGTATTTCATGATGTACCAGCAGTGGTGTACTTTGGATATTTTGAGGACATTGGAACTTTTACCTCCAGTTTGGATGTAAAAATCACTGGACCAATAATGTAGAGAATAAACATCAGGCTTCTGGTTTTTGCTCTTGTACTACAAAAAGGAATGAAAGGAACAGTTTGACATGGAAACCTGTTGACTGCTTTTTATTCTCTCTCTAGATCTCCACAATAAACACTGTCCTGAAGATAAACAGCATGACCAGGTAAGCAAATTCATAGGAAAACTTTGCACTTCCCTAGCTCTTAAAACCAATAATCTGATTGTTTCATGTTACATTCCTGGTTTGTAAAGTGCTGTTGAGCTGTCCCATTTGCCACAGGGTTTGTTGCTTCCAGAATTTGGGATGTGAAATAACTGGTAAGTTACCCAGTGAGTCAGAAGATTGAACCTTGGAGTCCTGCTTTCTAATTTGGTACTTAAATCAAAACCCCATCATTTTCCAGTTTGTCACATCTGATGCCTACCTGGCTTTCCTTGAGCATCACCAGCACTGATGAGGCTGCACAGCAGAGATCAATCATGGGATTGGGGCTGAACAGTTTAGAAACAGGCAGCTTATTTGAAAAGCTTCAAATTCTCTCTTATGTTGCTTTCATATTTCCCAACCTGTTTTATTTGTTCCTCAGTGTCCAGAAGCAAACAATCCCTGTGCTCCTGCAAGGCAGAGATGCCCTGGTGAGATCCCAGACTGGTTCAGGTCAGTATTTCATTGTCTCCTTCCCTAGGCAGTATTAAACAGGATCCCGGATACAAACCTAAAGCCTCACGTTCCCAGTACAGCCTACAGAAGTGCCAGGCTGGGAAGCCTGGTGTGGGAATGTGTGACCCAGGCAGCTGCTGTGGAACATCTGTAAGAGTGCAGAGGAGGAGCTGGGTGTTGATGTGCAGCTGCCATGTCACACGTGGGCCTGTCCATCCTCGTGCTGGGGATGCAGATCCAGGAGCCCACAGAGAGAAGCAGGAGATGCTCCTACACACAAACTGACCTGCTACCTCTGCAGCAAACCATGCCTGCTTGTCTCATTTCCTTCAGGGGTGGTGGTGGGCATTGATTTAGACAGATTTTAGTGGGATACCACCACCTCTGTCTGTGTTTTGTTGGGTTTTTTTTAATGTAACCCTGTGGTGAATTGCCCATCAATCTTCCATTCTGGAAACTTTGGAAGCTTTCTAATTAATTAAAACTTTTCAGGACTCCTAACTTTGATCTAAGAGTGTCAGGATGAGTGGTACATTTATTTTCTGGAGCATTGTAATTGCTGCTTTGTTGTTTGTTTTATTTTTACTGAAAAATCTTCCCATTTTCTCCCTTGTAGGTAAAACTCTTGCCTATGGGATTCCTCTCGTACAGTCTTTGCAAGGAATGGAATCCAAAATACAGGTAGGTGCAACAGATTAAATATACTTGCTATAGATATGAAGATTATTAAAAAAACCAGCTTTTGTCTTGCAGTCATCACTGTGTCTTCTTGATACAAAAGTCAAGCAGTGTCTCTTCTCATTTGTTTTTGCATGTGGCTTGTGATCCTCCTGTACTGGTGAGATCCAGAGGACACAAGAGCCATGTTACACATTCCCCATTATTTCCTGGAGGAGGCTAAATTTTAAATAACCTGAATTGTCCAATTTGGACAAGGTGATGTGCAGGAGAGGCAGTGGAAGCTGGGAGAACTGAAAACAGAGGCTATTGCCATGTCTTTAGGAGTGACACGTTTCTAATCTTGGACATGGAATGGGGTTTCATAACTGGTCGCAGTTTGGATCATCTGTTTGACCAGGAAATGCTGCTGCAGACCCTGCTGTCTCTTGTTTTTTATGGAAAGAGATCATCCTGACTTTTCTCCCAGGTGGAAATCTTTCCAATCCCTCCTGGATTGTTACTTTCTGCAGCTGTTACCTACAGTCTGTTGCTGTGCATCAAACACAGGAGTATTTCTGCAACTCAAATACAGGAGTCAAACAATATCTGTAAGGAGTAAATGCTGGGTATGAATGAGGAGGTTTCCAAGCAGGAAAGAGAAGACAACACAGTGTCAATACTGGAGAGACTGTTGATTTTTATTATTTAAATAAGCAGCAAGGGGGGGGGAATATCCCAATCTGTTGCGTCCAAAACCCCTTCAGAATTCACTCTGTTGGCTGAGAGCAGTGGGATGTGGAGCTGCTCTGGCCCTCAGTGCTGTGTTCTCAGCAGAGCCTGTGGCAGGGAGCAGGGGGATGTGGAGCTGCTCTGGCCCTCAGTGCTGTGTTCTCAGCAGAGCCTTTGTGTCTTTGGCAGCGCCGGGATGGGCCTTACGCGCTGGTCCTGGTCCCCACCAGAGAGGTAGGTGCCTCTTACCTTTCTACTTCTGTCTGAATTGAACACTCTGTGTAGATCTGGGTCCACCAGGGACTGTCCTGGGAAACATTGTCTGTCCTTTGGCTCAGATCTTGCCCCCACAGGCAGAATTTGCTCTCTGGGGGATGTCACTGGTTTTGTTCGGTGCCACACCAAAGAGAGAAGGAATCTTGTACATTTTCCTCATGCACTTGGAAAGAGTTGTGAAGGCTGGAGAAACTCCCTAGCTTGGTTCACAGGAGGGAGAAGGCTGCCTGGCTCACACAGGGGGGAGTCAGTAAAACCCGTGAAATCAGCTTTGCAAATATATTGGTTTACACAGACATTTCATTTTTAAAGCCCTCTTTCCAAATCCAGTGCTGAAGATGAGGCTGCCAAGAGCTGCTTTCCTCACCAAACTCTCTTCCATCTGATTTATATTATTTGCAATTGCAAGGCAATTTCAGAAGAGGGTATCAAGCTTTTTTTTTTAATTTTCTTTTTTGGATGTCAAATGATAATAACCTCCCTGTGGAGAATTGATTGCAGGCATCCAGTTTGGGGCACAATATTTTATGCAACCTGTGGTGCAATATCTCAACTCAGTTCCCTGCAAGGAGAAAGCTCTGAAGCTGTTTAAATTTTTACAGCAGCAAACTTACTGCCTCTTTAGGATGCTGTGTGAATACTAAGCATGTAGGAAACTGTAAGCTTGTTTAAAGGGCTGCTATTGGGACTACTTATGGAGATAATTTGTAATTAGTTGGTATTACTTGGTATTGAAAGCAGTGGTCTTGAGAGCTTGGCAAATAATAGTATGTGGCATGGACAGTCAAAGCATTTAGAGTAGTTTTACCCCCATAACTAAGCCCTGCTCACAGTCCATGGATGAGTCAGTCTGGTACCATTGGCTTTCTCAGTCATCTTTGTTGCCACAGCAGAAATGGCTCCTGAAGCTCAACAACTCAATACTTCCTCCTGACCAGACCTTGAGGTGGCAGAAGGTTTGTGCCTTCTACCTCTGTTCTACTGTCTGGGAAAGGAAGAGGTAGAGAGATCCTGGTGTGATCCCTGTGTGTGTAGGATAAGGGAGATAACCAACCTATGGGTTGGTTTCTGAGTTTCCTTTTCATAGTGGTTTTCTTCTAGAAATTGAGGCATTTTCCTCTTTACTCTTCCACAGGAGCAAAATCTTCTGTGCCTTCAGCTGGTTTTCTCCCTGGGGCATTCACAGAAGCCAGCAAAGTCTCTGTTGTCCTGAGAACTGGCTTGTGGAGCTGAACCAAGAGAAAAGTTGTTTACCAGGTCCAAATATAATAAAACAAGGATTATGGAAGAGAGTAAAATATTAAACAGCTTCTAAAAAAAATTAAGGGTGTATTTAGAATTCTGATAACATACATAACTAGATTTTTGAGCCAAAGGGGCTCCTGGTCCATCTTGGTAGTCCAAGGACTTTTCAGAGCTCACTTTCTCTTTGTGATTTCTGCAGCTTGCACTCCAGAGTTTTGATACCATGCAGAAACTACTTAAGGTAAGAATTCACTGGTCTGAGTTCTTATTCCTTTCTCTTCTTCCTGTAAGATGTTGAACAACTTCAGCTCCTGTGAATTTAACTGGATGTTTAAGGAAATTCAGCATCTGGCAAGATACATGGTCCTTCAAGAAAAATCTGTCTTGAATTGGGTGTGAATTCCCTGTGGCATGTTTTAAGCTATTACATGAATAATTGAGTAATTATGGCACCTTAGTTGAACATGTTTTCATAAACAAGTGTACTTGATTTTCACAGCATTTTGTTTTCAGAAATATCTACCATTGTTTCAGTCTGAGTTCTGAAGGGAACTCTCACAATGCCAAGTACTGTTTGACTGAAATTCCTACAAGACAAAGGAGGAGCAGAACTTGGTGCATTGCTTTGCCAATTGAATGGCTGGAGAAATTAGAAGGGTTTTAAAATCTTCCCATTGAGGCAGAGTATCTTACTGTTATCTGATTCATATTCCTTCTCCCTCTTTTGTTTTTTTTTTCCTTGAAATAATAAGGCACATTCCAAGTCCTTTTTAGTCCTGAAATTACCAAGTAAGACTTTTTTGTGTCAAGCTGAGGTTTAAAGTCCTTCAGTCTTCTTCCATAGTAATTAGAAATTATTATAAGTGGACTTCTGATGTCCTTCAAAGGATGAAGTCTGGACTGAGCTATGTTTTTGTTGCATCTAATGTGTAGTAACTGTCAAGTCCAGTGTAAACTGTCCTAGTGACCCAAAGCAGAAGATTTAGGTCATGGTCTGGCTGAGCCTTGGAAGGGCTGGGTGACTGGAGGGTGTAATATGGTGATGTAATCACTGGGAGAAGAAAAGGCCACTTGAGCTGCAAGGCAAGATGAAGAAATAGCTTTGTAGTTTGTCCATTTCAGCTCCATGAAGATGAGGAAAAGAAATATTACTGTGTGATTGGAAGTGGTGCAACAATGATTGTGTTTCTATCTTCCCAGGCAGTGTGGGAAACAAATTACATGGCTGGAACTAAAGGTGTCCTTGATAAGTAGCTGTGGGTGAGAGAGTGCACATAGACTCTATCTGCTAGATCAGATCAGATGCACCTTGCTGCCAGCCCCAGTCCTTTCTCTTTTTGCCAACAACCTTTTTTGGATTAGGCTCTGTCTGTTAAGAAGACTCTACATTGCTCTTGGTTTTCCTTTCTGTAGCCATTTACCTGGATTGTGCCTGGAGTGCTAATGGGAGGAGAGAAGAGAAAATCAGAAAAAGCCAGGTAGGAAACCAACTTCTTCAATGGTGTTTTGGGTTCTGCTGCTCTACAGTGTTACTCTTCTGAAGAGTGCTTTTCAAACTGGGAGAGAGGATTGGGAGCTGGGGTCAAGCTGTGATCCCCCTGGATCTTGCACAGACACAGTGACTGGACCAGCAGGAAATTTTCCCTTCCCCCAGCTGGATCCATTTCTAAAATGTTGATGAGCCTTCTGAGATGATCTCTTGTGTCAGTATTTTTTTTTTTCCTCTTCTGACAAACACCTGTATTTGCTTACCACAGAGAGCTGCCTTCAGTATTTGTTATGGGGGAAATTGCTTTCTGGAGAAGAGATTTCCTGGTGTTAAAAATCTCTCTCTTTTCCCTTTTTGAGAATTGAATTCTAAGCTGGTAATCCAAAATGGAATTTTCATTTCTGTCTGCATAAGAATACAAAAAAGAGAAGTTTACTCTTGACAGTAAAAAAAGGTACTCAATTAGAAAAGAAAACCAAGGCTGGGTGGTTTCTATTTTTTATTATTTCTTTCTACCCTGTCCTTGTCCATGAGGAAGCCTCTGAGTATTTATGATCAAGGCTAAAATGTAGCTGTGCAAGAAATTCCACCTTTAATCAGTGAGAGAGCACTGACCATGCTGATTTTACTAGGGCCATGATTTTGTAGGTTCAGTTCCTCACGTTGGATTCCTATTCCAGAGTTACTGCCAACCTGTATCTTTATTTATTTCTTGTTGCTTTGGTGGTTTTGTGTTTGTTTGTTTGGGGTTTTGGTTGGTTGGGTTTTGTTGGTTTTGTTTGGGTTTTGGATTGGTTGGGTCTTGTTTGGGTTTTTAGTTGTTTGGTTTTGTTTGGTTTTGTTCATTTCTTGTTTTCAATCTACCCAGATTACGTAAAGGGATAAATATCCTCATTTCAACTCCTGGTCGCCTGGTTGATCACATCAAGTCCACAGAATGCATTCATTTCCATCACACTCAGTGGCTGATTATTGATGAAGCAGACAGGTAAAGTTCCAGATGTTTAGGTGTGGAAAATAATCTGCATCATCACTCACTCAATAGTTTGAAAAAAGAAGAGAGATCATGTGTGACCATAAACTGTTCATGCTCAGTGGCCTCAGCCCAGCACCTGATGCCTGGGATTAGGAAGAAATGTCCCCTTTGGACAGATTATTGTACAGTTATTCATTGCAGAGATGCTCTCAGTGTCTTCTGACAAGTTTGAGCCTGGTAAAGCTTGGAAGATGAAAAGTGAAGCCAGATGGGCCAGAGATCTCCATCAGCTCTAGTGCTCCCCCTGTTCCTGATTGGAATCAGCATTAGAACTTTCTCATTCCTTCCTACAGCACCTTTCATCACCTCTGCTGTCTTTGTAGGATCCTGGACCTGGGCTTTGAGAAGGATGTAGCTGTGATACTCAATGCTTTAAATGCTGAGAGAGAGACACGTCAGAATGTCCTGCTCTCAGCCACCCTCACAGAAGGTAGGTTGTAGCCAGATGGTGTCTCCTTTAGCTGAGTAACATGTAGACAACTGTGAGATACTTGTTTGATGATATTCCACTCCTATCTGAAACCCTCTGCAGAAGTGGAGTGATGCATACTGATTTATTTGGGCTTATGACACTTGTCCTTCCTTAGTGTTCTTTCTGTCAGGGTATTTACATGGTCTGTACATGTCTCACAAAGTCACCATGAACCTGGGAAGCTGTGGTTGCTTGGTTGGTTTGCTTTGCAAATACAGAATTAAGGCAAAAAGCTAAAGACAGGACAGGATGGCTGTTGTGTGATTTGCTCAGCATCACACAAGGAGTCAGTTGCTGAGGCAGTAATTGAGCCAGACATTGTGATTCCTGCACTCTGGATAGAGTGGAGATCTGTTGGGGGTTTCTTTCTGTACAAACAGTTGAAAAACACAACTGCCAAATGCTCTTTATCTGGTCAAGACATTGACAGAATGTAAAACAGCACAGTTGGCTGAAGTAGTGTCTTGTGATGCTTTTGGGGGACTCCACAGCTAACCCCTGAGAAGTCTGAAGTTTATGGAGGTGCTCTGTCAGTGTCTGAGGCACAGCTCCTTAGCTCCTTGCCTTTCGCTGCTTTTCATTGGAATTGTATTAGTTGGTTTGGTTTTTTTACATGGGAATATGTCATCACCTTCTCCAGCAGCACCCCAGGCTGGACCTCTTGTATTTTTCATTTTCTGTGTTGTAGGAGTAGCACGTCTGGCTGATATCAGTTTGAATGATCCCATCAGCATCTCTATAGCAGATGAAATCCAGAAGACACTCAAACCAGCATCAGAAGCAGAGAGACAAGCCAGTAATTCATCACACTGCTTGGACCAGGAAAACTTTGCTGTTCCAGAGAAGCTCAAGCAGTATGTCATGATGGTCCCCAGCAAACTGAGGCTTGTCACATTAGCAGCTTTTATCCTTGAGAAATGCAAGGTGAGGCTCTGTTTGCATTTATACTGCTAAGCAGCCCTTTGCCCTTTCCAACTCCTTTATCAAGGAGAACAGGGATTAGCTCTAGGGCTTTGAAGTGCATGTGGTGTACAGGGAGCCACAAGAGAGCTGAGGTGCACTTGTGTCTTCTGTGCTGGCAGTGAGATCCCTGAGCAGCATGGACTCACACATCTTTTGTGGGCTCAGTGTCTGGTCTCAACCTCTGTAATCCTTTCCCAGATAATCCTATGTCCTGAAGTGAAAGCCACCTAGATCTTAGAGGGATCAGGGAATTGGGGAAAACCCTGAGGAAATAGTCATGCTGAAATCTCCTGGTTTTCTTGCAGTTTGAAAAACACCACAAGATGATCATCTTCTTCTCCAGCTGTGAGCAAGTGGAATTCCACTATGAGATCCTTCTAAAGGTCCTTTCAGGAGGGCTGGAGTCAGAACAATGGCAACCTTCATCTGTCTCCTCTGGGTGCTTAAGGTTTCTTCGACTGCATGGCAGCATGGAGCAGGAAGTAAGCATCCTCAGAGTGTCAGGATAGACCCTTTCCTTCCCTGTTCCTTGTGATTTATTACCTGCTTATTTTGGGGAGGAGGGCAGAAGAGAGGACAGAGAGTCATTTCACCTCTAGGGGCCTCACTCTTCCATCTGCTAATGAGAATAAGGATATTGTCCCACTTCTGGGAAGTATGTTGGTAGCTACATCTGAAAAACACAGCTGAAGAGGCAGGAGTTATTTCAGCAAGCTGAGGCAGCCCTTCTGTATTCCCAGTGGATGCACTTAAACCATTTATGTATCCATGATTCTCTCTCAGTTAGTCAAGACAGGCTTTTCAATGCCTCATTTAAACCCCAAAACATTACCACCAAGTAAGTTGAGAGTGGAGCAGAGTGGCTTTGATTTTGAAGAGCAGTGTCTTGATGGACTGCTTTTTTCTCTGGGATGGAATAATAACAATTTAACAGTGATTACCCCAACATAGGTCTAGGTTTTAGCCAGATAGGTCTGAGTGATGAGATTGGAGCTTGCTACAGAGGGCCAAGAGGCCATGGAAAATATCAAATGAACTGTCACTGCAGCTTTTCTCTCAATAGCTGAGGGACCTCCCTTGAAAGTTCAGCTCCTGATCCTGCCCTTGGTCTGTGATGGAGAGAGTTACAGCTCTACTCTGAGCTGTGCAGCAGAGATGGTAAATGAATAGAGCTCTTCTGATGAAGCAAGAGGTGAAGAGCCATTGTTTTTCTCACTCATTCCCATCCTGTGGAGACCAGAAACATGTGCTTTGCTGTCCCTGCAGTCTGGCCTTTCCTCAACCTGCCTGCCTGAGCAAGTGAGCAGGCCTGGTCTGGCCCAACTCTACCCTGACCAGCTGTTAAGCCAACAGAACACCACTAAGTAGCTGGCATCAGGGGAAGGGTTTTGCCTTTTTAGTACCCAGTGTGTAATTAGTGCTTGATGTCTTCAAATTAAGAGCATTAATGGAGCTAAATTGTGGATCCCATATGGTACTGCTGAGCAGGGCTGCTGTCATTGTCAACAAGATACAGCGTGCTCTCTTCTTTAGTTTTTGTCAGCAGAGGGTTCAGTGTGTCAGCAAGGCCCAAGTTTCCCTTCTTTCCTAGGACTGTACCTCTAGCTGAGAGTCAAATACCTAAGATTTCTTCAAGCTCATCAACATAAGAGGACATGCACTTAGCTCCTAACCAGAACTCTGAGGAGGAAGGCTTCACATTTTTGAAGGATGAAGCAAGAGGGACAGGAAGGAAATGGATATGGTGTTTTCAAAGCCAGAGACAGCCTGAGATCTGAAAAAGAAAAGACTAAATGGAATCAGATGGAGGCAGTGTAAATGTGTGGTGGTTTCCCACAGCTAAGGAGGGGGACTGGAGGTGGATAGGTGCTCCTGGCAAGCAAAGACCAAATGCTACTTGAGGCCTTCAGTTACTAGTGCTCAAGGATTGTCTTGTGTGATAGCAAATATTGTTGTGATATGTTGTGGGCTGGAGGAGCAGTTTCTATTGCTTTTATAAAGAAAGAACCACACCTTGAGGTAGTTAATGAAACTAACTGGGATGTGCTTAGGAGGGCTTTAGGACTGACAAATCAGGAGTCTTTTGAAGGTAAGTGCAAAGCTCTACTGGTGGGTTCCTGCAGCTTTGGGGCTCAGAGGCTGCTGGCAGGACAGTCAGAGGGCTGTGGACAGCCTGGGAGCCTGAGCTTATCTTGGAAGTGGAGCTGCAGGAATTCTGCTGGTGCAGACCAGCAGTGAGGACAAGGCTGGGGAGCACCTGCCTCTGATGCTTGTGGGAAAGAACAACCTCCATCCCAGTGTCAGCAGCCCCATTGGTAGCCCTTGCCATGGGGAGAAGCCATGGGAGGGTGCCCTGAGAGCTCTGTGGCAGCTGCCTGCAGCACCCTGCCTGGGCAGGGGTCTCTGGCCAGGGTCTCCTCTCTCCTGCCCTGTGACTTTGAAGGCTTACCCCACAGTGTGATCAACTGCAGCTGAGCATCCTCAATACTTAATAATGACACAGGCAGGCCAGTGACTGTCTTCATGCCCCACTGGGCACATGATGAGGCTGATCTCTTGTGATGTGACTGTATTGCTGTGTCAACAAAATGGGCTTATCCTGCCCCTCCTGTGACCAGCCAGACAGCAGATAGCTGATGTCCAGCTTTCTCTTGTGCTCACAAAAGCCTGTGTTGCCCATAGAGTAGCAGTGCTTCTGTTGCTGTTGCCAAAGCTTTTGTGGATCCCTCCCTGTCAAACAATTACTGCTTTTTGACATACACAGGCCAAGCTTCTGTGCAAACCATGGAGGTGTTGGCTGCTTTGATTTGACCAAATGCATTCAGGCTTGGCAGATGCTGTGCCTTCCTGCCTGGGACCACACTTGTATGTTGCAGATAGTTTTCTATTTGCTGGAAGGATCTGCCTGAAACTTGCAAATTCCTTTTGCTTTTGAAGTTTTGCATGATACAGTGAAGGAGGCATAATGGTTAAGATGGTACATTAGCTAATCTGATTAATTTTGATTGTAATGTGCATAAACACTCTTGTCATTTTTCCTATTTCAATCCTCTAGGAAAGAACAGAAGTTTTCCAGGAATTCCTAAAATCCAAGACTGGCATCCTGCTTTGCACTGTAAGTAACTTGGAGTCCCTTTGCAGCTCCAAGCTAATGGGCCTGTCTGATATCTAACAGTACAACAGGGCTTGGCACTGAGCTCTGATTCCAGTTTGCTCTCTGACCTTGAGGAAAGTCATCTCCTTTCTCTGCAGCTTGAATAAGGACTTGTGCCCTCTTTGCAAACTGTTCTTTTGCTGCATGGTAACATACACAGAAAAAAAATAAGTGTATGTCTTGTACAAGAGGCTTCTAAGTATTTTGCATGGTCTTATGTTTGGAAAAACCTATTTGAGGCTGGAACCTTGCCCTCTGCATGCAGTCAGTAGAACTCAATCCTCATTTGTAGTGTGCCCCATAACTGCCAGGTAAATGGGATGTAATGTGGTATTTCCCATCTTAATGACTACCCCAAGGTTAAAAACAAAACCTGCAGAGCTGGAAGGGAAGCCCAACCAGAGAGCAGTGTCATTAGAAATGCACACGCTCTGCTGCTCTCCACGCTCTGCCCTTCAGATTTCCTTCAGGGGTGCTGAGGGAGAAATCCTCGTCCTCTACTGAAGTTTGCTGGCACCCTTGTGTTGTGGTGGCACCTTCCTCTTCTCTCCTGACCTGTCGGGGCCACAGCCAGCCTGCTGCAGTGGTGCAGAAGGCTGCACGATTTGCTCTCTAATAGTGGCAGCTGTTGATCTGAAAATGTGTGAATCTTGGCGATTTCTACCCACCGCAAACTTGTAAATTACAGCGATCGGGAGTAATTAGAGCTGAGAAACCCTCTCCAGCTCTGAAATGACTCCTGCTCCTGCAGCACCTTATTCTTAAAGGAAACTACTTGCTTTTTTTTTTTTTCCAGAGAGGGAGGGCTGGATTTTATCTGATTTTTATAGCTGCAGTTCAAACCAGGACTGCTGTGTTTATGGAAGTGTTTGATGGAGCGTTGGCAAATTATATATTGGGTACATGGCAGTCTTGGTCCTTTTTGCAGTGAACAACGTGTGTGCAACCTTTCAGTGAGCTGACCAAAGTCAAATTGCACCTTTGCAACACTTAGTGTGACTTGGTTTCCCTGTACATGGAGGTAATAAATACTTAAGTGTCTTAACTGAGGAGGATAGCAAAGCTCAAATTGTTCAGTGGTGTAGCTTAAGTATTTTCAAGATAGAAAGTGCTTGGTAAATTCTAAGTAGTAAATAGCTAAACTTTGTTTTCCTCACACACTTGCTGTCTGCAACTGAGAAATTTCAGGAACGTGTCTTGTTACTGAAACTTCAGTTCAGTGAGTTTGGAAAGACAGCAAATGCTCAATTTTAGACAAAGAGAAAACAGCATCATTGCAATTGCTGGGATATCAATTCCCAGGTGTGACTGTTCAAAGGTGAAATGCAGCCCAGGGAGGGAAAAAAACCTGTCAGGAACTGTACAGCTGTTACCAAGGTAGGAAGAAGAATTAAGTTGGCTATAGAAATCCCAGTGGATGGGATCCTGCTCTGGAGACATTGGAGATGTGATCTGATTTCCTGCCGTGCCACAGACTCCGTGCAGGTTGGTGTGGAATTGTGAAGACAAGTCAAGTAGCCCCACATCAGCTGAGCAGAGATAGTTGTTTGTTCTGGACCTGCCATAAAGGGGAGGTGATGGGAATTAACCTAGCTTGCCACGGAGAGGGTGGTGTGAGGTGATGCTCTGATCCTCTTGGTTGCAGTCTGAGCTGCTTTGGATTTACTGGGACAGGGATGCTGGTGCTGCTGGTGCTGCTGGCTCAGCTGGTGCGTGGTCAGCGCCTCGAGCACAGTCAGTTGTGTTCCTGAGTCCAAACCCTCTCTGTGCTTCAGCTCCCCAGCTGTAAAATGGGGCTGGTAGCACTGCTCCATCTTACAGAGATGTTGGGAGGACGGATGCATTGAAAGCAGGAGGTGGCCTGTTACCACAGTAATGGGGACCATATGGACACCTTAATATAGAGATACACTTTGCACCAGTCCCACATTACAGGTGCCTCCCCAACGCAGATGTCCAAAGGGCAGCCAGGCACTGTGACCACCTCCTGCCTCTGAGGGCATTGCTTTTTCTGTCCCTTTCCTTCGGATCAGCAAAAAAATCTTCTGCAGAAAGATGGTTCTGTTCTTTTCGCTGCGTTTTATGCCCACAACATTTTGAAACCTGGCTCACAAAAGAGCCACACAGATAATACTGCTGTCCTTCCCTTGTCCCTTATGCCATCTTCTCCACCCATCTTTCCGCTCTAGTAAGCAATGGGACCTGCTGTTCCTTTTATTAATTTGCTCTATGTCATATGTATATTAATATAGTCCATAAAATATCTATTTTTTTTTTTGCCAGACAATATAAGCTGGCGGCCAGGAAAATAAAGCAGGGCCGCGCATCTCGGAGGGTCTCATCCAGATTTCTTCCTCTCTCCTTCGCCGAAGTTCTTTGCAGCTTCCTCTGGGATGTGCCTTTTAAACAAGTTCATCTCTTCCAGGGAGAGGAAAAGATCATTTGGAGATTGTTTTGCTGTTTACTCAGTCACGCTAACTCATCTTGCCAGTTTTCTGGCGGCCCCAGCCAAGAGCTTTCGCCTCTGACAGCTTCTGTGCTCTCTCCTTCCTCCTCTGATTACGCAGCCCAATCTGTCACCCTGCCGACGGGGGTCTCCACCCTGCTGATGGCTTTCCACACTCGGCAGTAATGACTTTTGGCAGGCCGGGAAGGCGCGAGAGCTCCTTCCCCAGCTTGGAGAGCCGTTAGGCCCTCTCTGCCTGTTAGCTAAAGCACTTTGTGAGCTTCTTTGGTAAATAAATGAGTCATTTTAATCCAACTGACAGCCTGGCACCTGAGCAAGCTGCCTTCCATCTGTACTTCTAGGCCTCATGTAGGCAGCCAATTGTCAAGCTCAGGGCCTTCAAGACCTCACCATTGAGTGTCTTTCAAAAGCAACTTGAGCAATTTCCTTTGCCCTAATTAGATTGTGCGAGAGGGACGGGGCGAAGCGAGGCCCCTGCAAAACTTGTGTGGCTGTGCTGGGTCTGAGCTTTTGCAGCAGTGCACCTCGCTGGTGGCCTGGCCTCTTTGCCCTCCGTGTGTTCCCTTGCACCCACCCTCTCTACACCACCAGCAGCAGCACAGGGATTGTTAGAAGCAGAAATGTCAGCCTCTCTGGAGGTCCTCGGGTGGATTGTACCTCGACACTGTGTCATTCTGTGGCTTGCAGGTGGGATCGGGGCAGGAACGTGGTTAAGGCTTCACGTCATTGCTTGGCACCTGGGATTTCTTTAACAGTGCACTGGTGTGGGTTATTTCTCCCTTCTTCTGTGAGATGGTCACTTAATTCTCCCATCCATTGCCCATTGGAGGGAATCAGCAGTGAGCTGCTGAGGTGTCATAGGCTTGATTTGCCTGGTATTAAGGAATGGTGGTGTGAGGTCATGCATAGAAGGGGGAATGGTGCCTGGGGCAGTGGGAAGAATGGAGAGCAGTACATTGGAAATCTGTTGGGCATCCTGAAAGAGCACTGCCAGCAGGTTAGTTCTGCCTGTGTGGAATTCATGTAGTACTGGTAGAACAGGGTAATTGTTGCTTGAGCTGCATTCTCTTGGTAAGGTGACCCACAGGTATTTTTCTAAAGATCTGAGAAGCAGAACACTCATGGACTTTGCCAGCAGGGGAAAGCAAATCAACTCAGACTTTTAATCCTAAGTCTACTTTGCTGCTGTCTGCTGGGGTCTTTGAGGAAAAGGAGCTACAGGAGACGCAGGTGAACTGATACTGGAATCTTAGAGAGTGCAAAACACTCCAATTACCAGTAAATCCCAAGACACTGCTGAAAGAAAGCCAAGTTAAACACCAGGAGAATAGCTACTGCTCTGTGTCAGTAACAGCTGAGTGGAGTTGGTGGCACTGTGAAAGCAGGAGTGAACATGAGGCTGATGATGGGAGAGAGCCTCCTAAAATGTTGTCCCTGGCTATTTATTAGGTTTTCAGTTAACCTGTTCAACTGGCCTGCGTGCTGGGGCAAGTGCACATGGGAACAACAGTGGCTGCAGGGGTAGTTTCCCAGCCAGAGGTCTTGCAAAAAGGTATTTTAGAAGAGGAGGAAAAGAATCCTGATGGATAAGAGTGGTGGCTCCTGCCCCTGGTCTTTACTTCTCATCCCTGTGTTGGAGGTGCTTGCTCCTGACCACAGCTTGGCTAGGTGTTTATTTGGGGTAAACTGACCCTGGCCCAAGGTCAGAGCCCCCTCACCAAACACAACCTTTCCTAAACAATTGGATGTGTGAGAAAGCACAGTAAAGGAAAAAAAACCCAGACTTGTCAGTGTGGAAATGTGCTAGAGAGCCAGGCAGGTCGGACCCAGCCATCAGCACTGCTGTCTGCTGGTGCTGTGGAGTTTATCATCTTGTTATCCCTGGAACTGCTGTACACGTTCCCCGACTTCTCTTGATTTATTTTCTCCAACCTCCTTTAAATGGCTTTTTGTACATCTGTTCATTCTGACTCTGGGAACAAGTCGTTTCTTAATGAGCAGTTGGAGTGCAAGTCTGTGTGTAGCTGCAGAGTGGGCGCTGTGGAAAGTGTCTCCTCTTTGACTGCACTTGGAGCCACAAAGCAACCTGGCTGGTGCTTATGGGAGGGCCTTTGCTGCCAAAACATCAGCTTCCTCATCTTTTAACGTGTGTGGGAGTTGCATGAAAACACTTCAGTGGGTGGCTGACACATTTTTAGTACATTAAGCTCCTGCTTACGTTCTTAATATATTCTATTTTGCAACTAGCTAAAAGATACATGTGTTCCAAAACATCTCCTAACAGAGTTAAAGCTGCACACCTGCTCTGCTATTGCACGTGGTGAATGTAAAATCCAAGGAGTATGTGAGGACATTGCTAATGAACAGAGAATCTAGAAGGGAGATGGAAACGTGTCTGCACTCTCTCTCCATTTGGAACAGTATTTCAGCTCTCTTTTCTCTTTCAAAGGGTGTGGGTTTTCAGCTGGACTGAGTGTGGGTAACTGAAGGATCTCATTGCAGTCCTTCTCCAAGGTGATGGGTTTTCTCACCAGCTGGCACATCCAGTCATGCTCCTGATGGCAGCTTCAGACTCAGTTCTTTGGGGCTGAGTGTTGGTTCTCCAAATCACAGTCAGACTGGTGAAAATCTGAGGGATAGCTGGGTCCCCTCTCCTCCAGCTGTGCTCCAGCTTCCTGAAGAGTCTGCTGACTTGTTTCTTGGCCTTTTATCGTAGGGCCAGGTGACCTGCAAGGCACCTGCTCCTCAACTTCAGACCATCACCAAGGAAACAACTAATTTTTAGTCAGCGGAGATCAGAGCATCTTTGGACTTTCCACTGCAGGCCTCAGATCCTTGACCATCTGCTTTATGGTAGCTTTCCTTTGCATCATAATCAGCCTGCTTTTAGTTCTTGGGCTTGGCATGGAGAAAACCAATGTCAGTTGTTTCCTGGCATGATTTCCATCCTAGAAGAGTTCTTACTTTGCTGGTATCTTCACAGCATTTTTTCTTTTACTAAAATGATTTCCTTATTAATTTTAAAGGATGTTGCAGCACGTGGACTAGACCTGCCTCAAGTGACATGGATTGTACAGGTAGGTTGCTCTGTGTCTAGGTGCATATTAAATACATATTTCAGGTGAAATCTCTTTGCAGTCCAGACACTCTGCAGGTTACTGGTCTTTGTGCTGGTGCCTACAGCTGAGGGAGACCCACGTGTCCCTGAGGGCAAGACTGGGGCTCCAGGTTTAGCTGGGATAGTGTTGCTGTCATCTTTAGTTTTGACAGTCTGTTTTCCTCTTCAATAGATCCAGTGTTACCAGCTGTATAATGATGTTCCACTGGCTGGGTGAAAACACCCTATGTTTGCCCCTGCAGGAAGCCAAACCCTGTGAAGTATCATCCAGCTCTCCTGCCATTGTGTGTCTCTGTTTTTTCTGAGCTTGCTGGGGAGGCAGGTCCATGAGGAATTTCAGTGTGATCCTAATGTTAAACACTGAGCAGCCCAATAGTGTGTGTGCAGTGGACTTGAATGTTTCAAGTGAGGCTTTGCTGGCTTGGGGCTGGGTAGCTGTAAGCACTGAGCTTTCAGTAGAACTGCATAGTTCAGATTTTCCATGGAAAAAAAAAATAACAAACACAAAACAAAACACCACAACCAAATCCCCAACACTGTTACATTGCTGTTGACAGAAATACTGTCTTTGAAAAAAAAAAAAAAAGAAGAAACTAAAGGAGATGGATTGAACCTTAAAAATAGCAGCCTGTCATTTCAAAGAGGAAGCTGAGAGCACAAAGCAGATTTCATTTTTATAAAAGATTTATAATTAAAAAAAGGTTAGTTGCATTGAGGAAAAACTGATCCAGAGATTCTCATGTATCAAGTGACACCTGGGTAAAAAGAACAGGGCACAGAGCTGCAACAAAGCTTTTTAATTTCTACTGCATCCCTTCAGGTAACAAATTTGATTTTAATTTTGTGTTTGTAGAAAAGAAAAGAAAAGGTTTTGTAGCAGCTAGCTAGTCAGAGAAGGCTGAGGAAGTGAAGTCTTTAATTCCCAGATCTGTATATTAATATAATTTAACCGAAGATATAGTTGCCAGTATTAGAACGCAGTGCAAATTACCTAAAGCCCTGGGAGATTTCTGTGTGTCCAGAAGGTGAAATCTCAGCTGTCCTGAGAGCTGTGTCCAAGAGCAAGGACCTGCAGGGAGCAATTAGATTGCTCACAGCATCTTACTCACACCTCTAGCCAGTAGAAACTTTGCCAGAGGGCACAGGTATAAACACTAGAGTGGGCTTTGGTTGTTGGGTTTTTTCCAGTTAAACTGCTGAGGGCTCATTTCTGAGCAGTACTCTGTGCATGGCCATTTTTCCAGGAAAGAGAGGAGGGGGGAAAAGAATAGGGGGAGGTTAAAGGGAGGGAAATATGTCACCCTTTATCAGATCTTGCAAATAGCTGGGCAGTTTTGATTCCCAGTGAAGTAAATGAGAGGCACTGCTATGTTAGGGAGGGGGTTAAGCAACATTTTTATAATGCCTAATAGTTCTACATGGGAAGACAGTTGCTACTGTGTCACAGGCTGCTGAAAGCCTCAGCCCCTCCTCTCTCTGGTTTCTTCTGTCCAGTAACCAGCTATCATCGCTTTAATCCAAGAAAAGCCATTTAGGCCGACTCCAAATTCAAATCCCTCATCTTTTATTTTATGGTTTGTTGGTTTCTCAGATGCAGAGCACACAGCCTCTTGCTCAGCTGGGCAGTCCTGGGGGTTCTTTGGTTTGAGGTCTTTGTAAGATCTTAATTTCTTTTTAGGGGAAGCAAACATATTCCTGCTGTGTCTATAGAGAAATACCATGTAAAAAGCAAAGAGAGACACCGAGATGAGGAGGAAACTCTCCTGTTATCTGAGAGTTGGCCAGTGTGTCACATTCACATGTCAAAAAAACCCTGCTGTGGCTGAGGGGGCTGAGTGATGGTTACAGGGACGAGCCCGGTGGGCTCTTCAGCCTCACTGCACACGGGCTGTGCTCGGAGCCCTTTTGTTTCAGGTGAACGGGCCTCGTGTCTCACTCATCATTAACATGCCCTGTTCTCTTTAATTCCTCTTTTTTTTTTTTTTCCCCTTCCTCACGTTCCCTGTTGGCAGTACAACGCTCCAGCCTCGCCCGCCGAGTACATCCACCGCGTCGGGAGGACGGCTCGAATCGGCTGCCACGGGAGCAGCCTGCTCATCCTGGCCCCTTCCGAGGCTGCATACGTCAGCTTGCTGGCTTCTCACAAGATGAAGTGAGTCAAAAGTTTCAGCTCATCCTCGCTAATGATCCTTCCGTGGCATTTGCAGGGGGACTGTGTCTCCTGCAGGGTTTGAATAAGAATTGATTCGTTCTTCTGATCCAGGACTGGCCCCAGACTAGTGGAAGGAGGGAAGGGAAGAGTGTGGAAATCATCAGCCTGATGGATTGAGGGGATTGTCAGAGATCCTCTGCTCTCTGTTGTCATCTCTCTGGCCCTGGGTTCAAGTCGTGGCTATGTGGAGATCACAAGTCAAATGAGCCTGTCAAATGCTAACTGGCCATCTGCCTGCATAGCACCATATTGTCAGGGACTGTGCTTTCTCTTCAGGAGAGATCCGGCGGAGAGGAGCTAGGGAGCTGTGGGTCATACCTGGCAGGTAATTGGCCAAGATGTGTTGTGTAAGTGGCTTGTGACAGGAACAGCAGAGGCTTTTGCAAGTGGTGAGTGCCCAGTATGGTTCTGGAAAGCAGTGAGAGGGTTGGACCCTGCAGACCACAAGTGGGGTGAGCTTCCAAGCTAGCTGAGAGAGCTTCTCTAGCAAGGGCTGGGGAGCAGGAGGTAGGGAGAGGGAGCCAGGCTGGGTGATGAGCAGCCCCACATGCAGGAGGCTGCCTGATGGCTGACAGAGAGATTCTAGTCCAGCTCTGCTGTGCCATGGCCCTTCTGTGGAGGAAGAAACACAACTTGCTGCTCAGCATTGTGTTCCTGGGTCTCAAGGCTTGGCAGCAGTCAGCTGGATAGATGTGACTCCCCGAGCTCCCTGCCTCTCAGTGTTTCAGCAAGCAGCTGAGCAGAGCCCCTTTAGTGCTGTGCTGGTGTTGATGGAACCCTGTAAACTCCTGCACAAATTAGTTCTCTTTTATTTCTCGTGTATTACGTCGGGTGGAGCTGCTTGGAGTCGAATTTGGTTTTGCATCCTTGAAACAAACAAATGCTGGCAGTAAATACAGGCTTATTCTAGGCTGTGAGCCATTTAGTGGTCTAACAAAGAGCCATCCATCATCCCAGGTAACTATCTATTAAGCAGACACCAGCAAGACATGGAGGGCTAAGCTGACAGGGTTTTTTTTCATGTAACAAACAGCACTGACATTTAAAGGTGAAATCCCACATAATTGTGAATTTTTAACTCGAAGTGGAAAGTTCTGGGTTTTTTCTATTTTCTAATATTTTGGAAGTGTTGGAGGAAGGAGAGGGAAATTTCCCTTTTTTTTTTTTATTTTAAATGTTAACACTTTTCTCCGATTTTGTTGTTTTTTAACAAGTTTAAGGAGCAGTGTCACTCACACTGGTAATTAGATCTGCTAAGGAGACCTGTTGTTGAGCTAGCCATGTTCTTCAGGAATCTGTAGAAGACTCTGCTGAATGAGCAGAGGGAGCTTGATGGGATTTATTTATTTTTTTTTAAGTTTATTTTTTTCTTCACTTCCCAAATCAGTTGAGCCAAACAACTCTGGGGATTGCCTTGTCTTGTTTGCTTGGTTTATGCTCTCCATCAAACGTGTTGCCCTGCAGATCAGGGACTTGCCAAAAAAGGAGTGGAATTCTCCTCCCTTGACCCCCATCCTCAGATGGAAGCACATGAGGGTCTGACTGGCGTGGGTAGGCGATTCAGCCCCGTACCCCCCACTCTACCTTCATAGCTTGAGAAGGGAAGAGAGCTGATGAATTACAGAGAAGATGCAGGAAGGCAGCTTGGAGCTGAAGGCAGCAAGTGCCATCAGCACAAATTGCCCTCACCCTTCATAAACAGAGCATTCTGGGGATAATCCTGACAGTTTAATTCAGCACGAGGGCGAGAGGCAGCGTGTGTTGGACTGTCACTGCTCCTCTTAAGTGCTGATCAGTTTTGTTTCTTTACCACAGGTCTTTGTAGCTTTTGACTGGGACTGTACAACTTACTGGAGTTTGCTTTATTATTATGATTAACATTATT